>NMRB01000401.1:192783-233074 GCA_002633025.1 Notospermus geniculatus
CTTGAATTAGGTTTGGCTCTTTTGGCTCTTAAATTAGGTTTTGGCTCTTGAATTAGGTTTTGGCTCTTAAATTAGGTTTGGCTCTTTTGGCTCTTAAATTAGGTTTTGGCTCTTGAATTAGGTTTTGGCTCTTAAATTAGGTTTGGCTCTTGGCTCTTTGGCTCTTGGCTCTTGGCACTTGGCACTTGGCTCTTGGCTCTTTGGCTCTTGGCTCTCAGATTAGGGTGTCCCCCGCTTGTTCCATTTACAGTGACATGTAAGATACTTGTGTCAGATTGAATAAGTTGTTACCTCTATCACCACCTCCTATCCGTTGCTCGTATTTCTATTGTACGCACCCTGTAGCTGCCATGGTCCTTTACTTTAATGTTCTTTTCAAGCTTAGTTCATACTTCGGACGCCGATCATCGGCGTCGCGATTTTTGTGCCAATTTCGTCGTGCGGCGTCCGAGGTGTGAACTGGGCCTTTCCCTGTAACTGTAACTGTTGTACATGTATTTACACTCTGTGCACCTTGCAAATATTTTTTCCACCATCACATCTATTATCTATATGTACTTTATGGGCCACTAATGCTTCGGCGTTGGCCTAAAGTTGTATTAAATTTCGATTCTAAAGTGAAGTTATTATAAACAACAACAACGACATCGAAGAGGGCTCGGATATTTTTCCACGTGTAAAAAGGCCCAGATCTACCTGGTCGGTTTACAATGCGTTTCCACCGAGCGTAGGCTACTGTGCCCGGTGTAATAGATCAGACTGTCCTACACATAGGATGCCCGGCCGGGCATCCTGTACTAAAAATTTCCGATAGTAGTTGTCCGATAGGGCAATGAAAATAAACTAAGTCCTGATTATATTTGCCCTCCCTGGGCAACGAATTTTAGGCTTCATCTTAGAAAACTGAAATTTGTTGCCCTAGCTAGAGATGACGAAACGTGTCGAATAACATTATAATATTGTGGTGACAGCGAGTTTCCTGGCTATTGTAGGCGTGCGCATTGTAAGTTTCAGATTGTAAAGTTCCACTTGAAAAAGACCCCGGTTGGGGTCGAAAATTCGTGAATTCTGGAGATTGACTTCTTGTTTATTATTATTATATAACATAGTATAGATTTGACCACTTTATGCTCACTTTTCCCCAATTTTACGAGGAATTCTACTCATTATCTCTCCAGAAGCCTGTGGATCCACGAACTTAAACTCCGAAGACCGTTGATGACTCTGCCGCACTGCAGTTCGTCGTGTCGCACGAATAATACAACTCAATCTAAAAAACGCCAGTCAATTTAAATAAGAACACAAACACAATAACATCCATCCCGTTTTATTTTTTTACGACCAAATCGTAATGAAAAACTAATGTCTAGATGAGGAACTATATCATCATGTTGATCAGAGTGTCACGAGCCGGCGGATGTAGACTGAGAAAAGACAGGTCGCAAAGCTGTCTCGTCCCACTCTCGTCTCCAGGTTGAGTAGCCGTACATTGGCGTGTGGAAAGAGCGCCGGTTCAACGTCATCGTAGATCCAGGTTAGCCGGTGTCCAGGCTACACCTGGCCATGCATTGGCCTGTGAAAGAGCCGTGCATACGGCCACTGCGCCGAGGCCACACGGCCACGCCGTCACGCCACTTTTTCCAGCCCTGCCCAGTAGCAATATGAAGTCTACGACTTCATAAAAATTGAAGCGCACAACAAAAATTTCATTGATTTCAAAAGAATCCCAAAAAAGAGGGTGGTTGAAGATAATAAACAAATGTGTATTGGTTGCTGTTGGAAGACATGAAATTAGTAGTTAAATCATGATATGTTATGTTAATAACGTTTATAACTTATAACAATTTCAAATAAAGAATGGTTACTAGCGGGGTTCGAACCTTCGGTCAGGGGAGTCGAAATCTGAAAGGAAAGAAAGTCATTAGTACACAGGCCTAAACCCACACACCCACTGGGGACGGCTGGCAGCGGACCGAATTTTTCTTTCTTTTGTCGTCAGAATAGACGAGGCGATCCGCTTGAATACGATCAGTGAAGGCATGAAATCCGACACAGGGCATTCTGTATCAGCGGGCATTCTGATCTATGATAGTTGTAGTGAAAACTACTGCCCTAGTCGAATTGAGGCGAACTCTGAAACGTATGGGCGAAGCCCCACTAGTACCATTATCGCCCGCAAGGACCGCCACTGATGATCTCATACCACTATACTATATAGAAATTCCAGCTGTGGAGCTACAGAACAAACCAGACCATCTATTGACGAGCGGTAAACGGTCAAAGGTCGGCTATCGATCGAAAACAACCATAACTTTTTTTACAGCCCCTTAGCTACTCTGGTTAATTAGTAATTAGCGATTTAATTACGATTCCCTAGTTTTATCAATCTCCAATAGATGGCAGAACAGCGTAGTGTTACTTATGACTCAGCCGCCAGGAGGCCACTGCGAAGGTGCAGGTCACGGTCATCAGATCACAATGTGCAACGACGTGACCGTTTATGGTCGTCGTAGTTCAATTTTGGTGGACCAACTGACACAGGTAAGAACTACCCGGTATTTATGAAAGATTTCGTGAAGTCTTTTACACTAGGTAACTTTGCTGTAAAGGGCGAAAATGCCAGTCTCAATTGGCACGACGAGAGGTTTTCTGTTGGTGCTGGCAAAAGCCATTCATTCATTCATTCATTCATTCACAGTCAACAGTGGTCAATGCATGTCGTGCATCATGTACATAATAACAATAATAACAATACATGAATGGGCGATGTATGGCATTGTATGGTGTACATGACTGTAGCCCTATCCTACCCTACCCGTCGGTCATGTCGATAGGCGCGAGGCATGTTGCATGCATGCGCACAGGCCTAGGCCTCTAGGCCTAAAAGTGCATTCTGCAGATGGGCTGCTCGCAGGCGATCTGCAGAATGCACGTCACAAACCTCAGGTACAAATATAGCAGTGTCTAATAATTAACTGTTTCTTTTTTTCATCTGTATTTCAGAATTTGGCACTTGTTTTCTGTAGGGTCTACATGCGATTTGCTTCCTGCAACACATTATTTAGTGCAAATCTTCTCAAACTTTCGCAGCTTCAATGCATCAACCTACCTGCTTCATCTTCATCTTCCGGTACCACCCACATCTACACACCGTGTAGGCCTAAATCTATACCTATAGCACCTCTCTTTCACTTCACTGGATACAGATTGCCCGGTGGGCAATAAAAAACGGCCTATGGCCGTTTTATATTGCCCCACCGGGCAATCTGTATCACCGGGCAATGGTTGCTACTACAGTGTAGGGCGTCTGATCACAGTGAAAAAACGATGGTCTGTTGGTGGCAAAAAACCCTTATCAATTAATGTGCAACAAAGGGCAGGTATGATCAAGGCCTATGTCACTCCCCAGCGACTTGGGCCGGTGTAATAGAATCAAATGTCCCCCGATATGTGATGTCCCCCAACAATACATGTACGGATTAAGCGGCACCATTGAATTGGACTCTAGAAAGACCAAGACCCTTAATCCTGTGGGCAAGTCCACGGTAAAATTCAGGATATTTTTTTACTTGTTCAGTGCAGTCTCTGCAACACATGGCACCAAAGGACCATTAAGTATTCTGCATCATGTCATGTTTGTGTCCTATGCCCCTGGTATGAATTAAGTTCGTTGTGATTAATAATTAGTTCACTGTTTGCTAATTAGTTGCGTCACGGGCGTGACCTGTGCCTTGTCACGTCCGTGACGCAACTAATTAGCAAATAGTGCGCTAATTATGGATCACAACGGACTTAATTCATACCAGGGGCATAGAAGGACAAGAGCCTGATATGATATTACAGGGTATTACATCTTCCTGTGGTTCCAAAATTTGCAGAAATAGCACCGAATAAGTGAAAACAAGTCACGTCCGTGACCGTGGAATTGCCCCTGTGACAAACAATACAGGGGGCATCAGGAAGACGGTGGCATTAGATTCTATCACACCGGGTTTTACAGACACTGTCACATATAATGGAGAATCACCACCAACTTCATGAAAAGTCTCTTCAGCTATGAGGACAAATTCTTCGAGTATTTGCCGATGACACCACATCAGTTCAAAGAGGTCCCAGTCGACCACTTAATCACACATTTGTTTTTACTTCTAGTGTAACCTGATACGTTTTCTCTTCTGTTCTCTCCGTATACATGCTGACCAACTCCAATTGACCTAATGCAATATTCAATATTCCCCGCCCATTGAAAATGCAAAGATATGAACACATTTTTTATTAGCTGATCACGCAACACGCATCTGAGGATGCGTAATCAGCGCAAAAAATATGTTCTTTCTGAAGGTGCACGGAGAGTTGACGGATGCCGGTGTAACATTTTTCAGTGTTCCGCATTTGTGAGTGTTCCCTTCCTGTTGTCTGGCGGAAGCGCCGACTTGACAATAGGGGACAGAGAAACGTGTCGATCTGTCTCCCAGTGTTTCCTAAATAATAAGGGTGAGAATGACAGATGAACACTGGTAGATGTTACACCTGACATTCTCAGGTGGACACATTACTGTGATCATCTGTTGAACATTTGTAAGGGGATTCACGCAGCGGACTAGACTCGGTGAATAAGCATTGTAAACACCTGTGAAAGGATTCCAAGTCCCCCTGGAATCAAAGTCCGGTCTTATTGTATAGCGACGGATTAGAATATATGACTAGAGAGGCCACGACCATTCGAATATAACCTTACAATACCGGGCTATTTCTTGGCGGATCGCCATTCCTGGGACGTTGATTCCTGTCAAACCTGCCAAGTGGACCAGAGGCCTTATGCACAAAACAGCTTAAGTGACAAATTTCCTTTAACTATTGTTCCAAACAAAAGATAAGGGACATTTTACACTTAAGATGTTTTATGCATACCGCCCCCTGGGCCTCAAAACTGAAACAACTGACTTCCACCTTCCTCGTGGCAGGTCAGTTCGCTGCGTGAGTCTCGGGAAGGTGGAGGTAGGTGGAGGAAGGTGCAGGCCCGTTCTTCCCTCTCGTGAAAAACGAACCGACATGCACTGGCCTCGGGCGGGATTAAGCACGCTACCTGAGTGACATCACTTGCGGTACTTGCTGTCAGTTCCCTGTCACAAAATCACGGGCTGTTCATGCTGTTAGAAGCATACATTACATACATTTACATCCCTTTGACTCCACCGACCCATCGGACCCCCGTGAAACGCATTTCAGAGGGGTCTAACTTAGAGAGCTGAGATGGTGATTAGTCCCAATCCTATTGACTTCCATTTCTGCCTAATTGATAGTAAAATGGAAAAGAGACGTGTGCATTTTCTAAATGTTTTCCAGTTGAACAGAAAATTCTTTGTTATATCAAAAAACACTTAAATTGTCAAACCAGATGAATAACAACGGTTTTACAATGCTAAATTTGTAGCACGTTCGGGCCGTAACCATTATGCATTCCCTCTTGCCTTGATACACATGCTTGCTTGATCTGTCCTACTTTAGAGTATTGAAATGGCTCACTTATAACCAGATAGTCCATGGGCTAGGGGGGTTCCCGTGTGCATAAGATGTATCCTAAGTTACTCTACTGTTTCTGAGAGGTGAGTATCCATATTATAAGAAAATCTTGGGTAGACTTTCTCAAACCCGGCAGCAAGTGAGAAAGTGACCCTTAAAGTTAGGGTACTGGAAATAAAGAAGGGGTCAAAAATGTGACGTCATCAGATCATATCAATATTGGTGTCAAAATGTAGGTCTGTGAGTGTACTTCAAGGAAATATGCATCCCAAGGCCCGATCAGGCCCTTGTTCCCCTACAGAAGGGGCTAAAAAAGGGAAACTCCCAACTTTGACCCCTAGCCATTGGCTTCTGAGGCAACTTCAGCCAATAAAAGTTCATCAGTTCCACTCAGATACCTACATTTTGATACCCATCATGACACCATGATCTATTCGGGTATACTCAGACCCTTTTTTCGACCCTTTTTTACCTGTTTTGACCCTTAAGGACTTTGGACCAAAGTAATCATGTCAAGATGGGTATCAAAATGAAGGTATTACTTATCTGAGTGTAACTGATCAACTTGTATTGGCTGAAGTTGCCCCTGAAGTCAATGGCAAGGGGTCGAAGTTTGATTTTCCCCTTTTTTAACCCCTTTTGTAGGGGCTCACGGGCCAAATCTGACTTTGGGGTGCATATTTTCTTGAAGTACACTCACAGACCTACATTTTGACACCAATATTGATATGATCTGATGACATCATATTTTTGACCCCTTTTTATTTCCAGTACCTTAAATTTAGGGGTCCCTTTTTCACTTGCTGCCGGGTTTGAGAAGGTCTACCCAAGATTTTCTTATAATATGGATACTCCCCTCTCAGAAACAGTAGAGTAACTTAGGGTACATCTTATGCACACGGGAACCCCCCTAGCCCATGCATTAAGACGGCTGCAAGGTGCAATTACGTCAGGGGCTCAGATCAACCAGATGATGTAAGATTACTAAAATGTGTATAAGTGATAAGGTGTATTTCTGCAACAAATTTGCTAACGCCTCGTTTACCTAGTGGGAGTGAGTTAATCGATTTTTAGGGGAAGTCATTGGACTTCTTCTATTAAAGCTGAACTAGTGGGACTCTAAACATCATAGAGTACCCAAGCATGGTGGCAGCACCTTACTTGCGTCCTGACCACCAACAACTGGAAGTCATGGCTGAAAACGCTGTAAGTGCGTGTGCACGTAGGCCTACATATCAGGAAAGCGAAATACTCAAAAAGTATTCATATG
This sequence comes from Notospermus geniculatus, assembly GCA_002633025.1. Classification (NCBI taxonomy): domain Eukaryota; kingdom Metazoa; phylum Nemertea; class Pilidiophora; order Heteronemertea; family Lineidae; genus Notospermus; species Notospermus geniculatus. The sequence goes on from NMRB01000401.1 coordinate 199,577, forward strand.
AAAAAAGGCAGAGACCGGGCGGGATTCGAACCTCCAAGCGTGATCATCTAGGTTATAGGAAAGGCACAGTAGGGCATCACGTCAACATTCGCTGAGGAGGAATACTTGTGAAGAAAATTGTAGGCCTACGCTTGGTTTGGTTTATGTCGGATGTGTATCAGGTGAGCATTCCTTCATAGTACTGTTTTCCGTCTGTTTTCATTTCGGCCTCGGTTCTCATTTTTGCCAGTCCTAAATGGGGGCGTTTTTGTTCGTCCCTTACTCAGTGTGTGCACTTTCCATAGGCCTATGGATGGGCGGGTGGCTCGATGGGTGGAACATCTGGCAAGTGAATGCTCTACGCCAATTTTTGAGTGTATTATAGTCGTGTCAGGCCTAGACGTATAACTTGTTTTATTATAGCTTGTCCGCCATTTCATGAGATATGGACGTGTCTTCCGTTTGGAATTCGGCGATGACTGAACGGCCTGCTGTTTGTATAGCCTGTACATACTGATGGCCTACATGGGCTTCCTACAGCGTGCTTAGTCACGACTTCCACTTGTTGGTGGTCAGGACGCAAATAAGGTGCTGCCACCTACATGCTTGGGTAGTCTATCATGTTTGGAGTCCCACTAAAACATGGCGGATGTCCCAAGTTATTTCAGATACGGCCCGCGCTGTGGCGCTGGCGTTTTTTTAAACGTGCGAGGCCCTAGTTTTATGCATGCAGTTCAGCTTTAAGCCGGGTCGGCGATTAAAACCAACAAAGATGGCAGTCTGAGTGACGAAGTACCGCGATCGATAATCGTGCCTATTGGGGCGCCAAAAAATACATCCGACTGGAAATCGTCATGATAACGAATGTAAATTTGTTCAGGTTATTTCCTTTTAGACAATTTTTAAACGGTAGAAATAGCACATTCCCAGTGCAGCAAGCATCAGTGGGCCTCGGTAGTCTATGAGGCGGGGCACGCGGGGTAGCGGCAGTGACCAGTGGGCCTCGGGTTGCAAACCAGGTGCATGAGCCAGTGGCAGCCCCCAATTTTCTGCTGATGGGCCACCGGTGGCAAAAACTGGTGGCCTTCTAATGGCAAATATTGGTGGGCCTCTCGTGGCAAACACCTGTGCTCCTCTATTGCAGAGTAGTTTTAATTTGAACCAATCAAGAGATACATGTAATGTTATGCACAAAGGAAGTTATTCCGAACCCATTTAAGGGGGCGGTAGCCATAAGGAAGCGCACTGCAAATGGCGACTGAAAACAAATTCATATTTACTTCAAGCAAAAAGGTAGCATCGATTTCATGTATTTCTATGAAATTGCTACTTGTGTTCTACACATCTGAATTGAAAACGATGTGCTTTCATCTTTCATTAATCAGCTAATTAAGCAAACAATGAGACCCCCTATTTGACTTTTTCGTCATAGATTTCTCGGCAACAAGGCGACTGGGACCTGGCGTTTTATCACCAAATGTTGGGGAATACATATGTGCAGGGCACGACGTTGAGTTAAAGCTGAACTGCATGAACGAAAAGCCCCATGCGACGAGCAGAGAAATGCTAACGCCCTGCAAACACCTGAAACGAAGGCTCAGAACATGATAAACCTGACGATGCCAGGAGGGCGCCACCTTATTTGTCTTCGAGCTGTCAAGGTGTCAACATCCTCTGGTGAGCTCCTGCTGGACACTTTTTTCGAAAGTTCGACCCAGCTGGGAATCGAACCCGCGCCCTGTTGTCTTTGCTCCACCGTCATCTCCATTCGGCCATCGATCTTGTTGGCAGGCTGCCTGTGTTTTTTTTCTTATTCATAGTATTATTACGCAAGTCAAACGTCTACGTCTATGACAAACACAAATCATGTTCTTGTCAGCTGGCTCGCTGGCCGAGTGGATAGAGTGGTGGATTACAAATCAGAAGGTCGACGGTTCGAATCCCGTCTAAATGACTATATTTTTTTTTCTTTGAGTGGTGTAGGAGGTATCCGGAGATGTTGGCAGCTCCGTTGCCCGAGGACAAATAAGGTGGCGCCCTCCTGGCCTCGTTGGGTCTATCATGTTCTGAGCCTTCGTTTGAGGTGTTTGCAGGGCGTTAGCATTTCTCTTGCTCGTCGCATGGGGGCTTTTCGTTCATGCAGTTCAGCTTTAATTTGCAAATTCTAATTCTTAGTAATAAACAAGAGGTCAATCTCCAGAATTCACGAATTTTCGACCCCAACCGGGGTCTTTTTCAAGTGGAACTTTACAATCTGAAACTCTAGAAAAGACTGAGCTATAGCTCCCAATTACACTAGAAGCTAGTGGAAAAATCAATGGAGTTCTGTGGGGAAATGTCAAGATTGGTTAGAGTTGCCTGGTCGGGCAGGAAGACAGCAATTGGGATGCTGTTTTTCTGGTTATTGCTCGAGTTCGCCGAGGGATTGTGTTCAGCAGCGAAGTGTGATGATGGGTAGGGATGAGGTGCTTAACCATTTCAATTTGATAGACCGGAATTCCGGTACATGACGTCAGGATGCAACCGTTGCCTCACATACTAAAATGCTGTAGGCCTATGTCATGTCATAATGATGCAAATTTCTGAATTGTAGCGGCAAAGAAAAGTACTCCTGTATTCTTCCAGACCAGCAATTCTTATACACCAAATGAGCAAGAAATACAGCCTGTTAGGCCAGACTTTTTTTATTTTTCGGATTACGGATCCGCCGACATTTGTTTTGGCCAAAACAGAAAAAAATAAAATTCAGATATTCAGCTATTTTTATTTTTATTTCCCCTCCGAACTTGAGCTTCACCGCGGTTACTGGGCCAGAAAAAATAAAACCATAAAATTTACCTTGCGTACGTTGTTTCAAAGGTCTCTCCTGCCTCCCGGCGCGGCCGGCCATGTGCGATGGCATGGGATTGGAAAAAAAAACGTTTTCAGTGGCTTTGAACAGACCTGTCTGAGTCCTCATCTGGCAAATTTTATTTTTATTCATCCTCCGACATAGTCTGCAAGGAATTGAAACCTAATATTCCCCGACAAATAAAAATTGTTCTTCCTGCAATTTTTATTTTTAAATTTATTCCATCCTGCGACATTTCCTGAACAAGAAAAAAATCCGTAATCCTAAAAATAAAAAAAGTCTGGCCTTACAAGTTATGGGCATACCCCAACAGGAATGTGGAGTGTAATGCCCGTTGTACACGTAGGATTTTTCTTGTACTAAAAATTATAAATGGGGCTTAAATGGGTGTTCACAATGCCTTTCAGCTACATGCAGGCAATCGGTAGCCTATGACCGAAATAACCCTTCATGAGCCTCATTTATAATTTTTAGTACAAAAAAATCCTACCGTGTACATCGGGCATTAGAGGGGGAAGAAGAACTGACACGAAATTAGCAGATGACGACAAATCGGCGAGTGCCGTTTATTAAAAAAAAAAGAAGACTTTTTATACCATCAGGAGAGCATTCAGGGCAAACGTAATCATACTTCATAACAACATTGACACAAATCACGCGGATTTAAAGATAATATATCACGACTTCATTGTTTACGTTTAATGTTTGTAAACATTGATGTTTACATTATGTTATTTTGGACTTTTGGGACATGCCAACCCACCAAATTGAATGTTTTCAGTATCAAAAGAATTTCTAGAGGGGCACGCCACCAACAAATTACTCATAAGACAAAGAAAAACAAGAAATAAACAAACAAAATGTAAATAAACAATGATTTTCGTGGCCCGCGAAAATATCCGTGATATATTATCTTTAATTGTGGACCATGGACAAGATCACACACCAATTGATCATTGAGAAAACCCTTTATGACCCAACTAACCACACTACAATACAAGTGAACTCAAAACATTTCAGGTTTTCCAAGTAAATTCAATACGAGAACGATTTTTTTGTTGGACAACATCATGACGAGTAAAAAAACAGAGGACTCAAAATTGGATCTGTGCAACATGCTGTGGTATGATTCCATCAAAGACATGTCTATACACTGACCTCCCCTGGTCCCCGTCTAGAGTACAACCACACCAAAAAACCCCATCTCAGTCATGGTTGTAAATTTGATCTACGACATTTGTGATCGTAAATTACAGAAAGATCAGGGAGTCAACACACCAAGAGGCCATCAATCAAAGTGTTCAGAGATTTTTTTTCAATCAGACAGGTAATTTCACATCTCCATGGTGACTTATTTGCCAAACAGAGTGTGAGGCGCTTGCTTGTAATCATTTGATGAAATCGCGTGGTATTTCCGTGAAAAATAAATATTTGACGGCGGGCAATAAATTTCCCATCAGTTTTTTATAGGACTTCACTTTTTCCCAATGAATATTTGGAACCTTCTCCACAGTAAACGCAAATATTACTGGCAGTGTCCTCTGGCACCCGGTTGATTTGGGTGATGCAAAAACAGCCGTATCACTCAAAGGAGTAGTACATTACTCCATTCTCAGTCCAGGTTATTCTTGAATGAAATGACGGTAGCTGAGCAACTGTTCCATCCGTTAAGGAATTCCAACTTTACACAGCCCTTTGTGTAAAACTCGGGTAGTTATTATCCCCGGAACGGAATAGTTATTTTCGCCGGAACGGAACAGAAATGAAAACGGGGAAAACAGAAAACCGGAATGGCGGAGCCAATTTAAATATCCCACCATATTATAAATAGCAACAGAACACGTGATCGAACGAATTTTGTCAACAACGATTTCCCCGTCGGTTCTCCACCCCCTCTGCCATGATGCACGTCTATAATCAACATTTTCATCACGACTCCAGGTTTCACATTAAGTATGGCGGACAACGGAATGGGTGGTCGTCGTTGACCACTTAGCCGCGTTGGCCATTTTAGTAATGTGTGGATGTAATTATGTCGTTATTCGTCAGCTCTATAAATTAAATCTTTTATTTAATAATTCTCGAATATACTACATGTATTTTCAAAAAGCTGAAAGCTTCATTGCCGATATATTTATACTTCATTCTATGATTTTGTTCCAGTTTTAGGGGCATTCCACATTTTCATTTCTGTTCCGTCAAAAATATTCCGTTCCGGGGATAATAACTACCCGTAAAACTCATCCTCCTCAACTGTTTTGCACGGGGCTTTGGACAGTTTGTCAATATGACCTCTGGTCATACCTGAGTTTCTCTGTGCAACATTTCCAAACATTGCCAGTGTTGAAGCCATTCAAGTATTTTTACACTTGGATCATATGTCGCCCCATCACTTTTCTGGTCTCTCCAACTGAAAAGTGCCCGAGGAAGTCCCCGGTTGGGGTCGAAAATTCGCAAGTTCTGGAAGTTGACTTCTTGATACTTATCACCTTGTGTGTCAATTTTTGTGCTTTCTTCTTTGGATCGCCCCATCACTTGGGTAATATATATGAATGGGAGCTTAAGTTCTTTCAATCTTGGCATATGACATTCTTTTCTCACTTTCTAGTTTAGGTGCTGTGCCTTGTACTCCTTCCAGGTTCCTTTGTTGCTCTTCTTACTTGGAATTGTTGCTGCTGCACAAGCAGTCAGGCAAGGCTCTTTTATGGGCCAACATGGCCAGTTCACCCCGGCGAATCAGTATCCTGAGCACCGAGTCTTCGGTGTGGCAAGTGCTGATTCCGAGTCCGTGTCTTCCTGAATCCCGCGCAAAATGGCGCCCGAGGAAGGGCCAGAAAAAGATGTTCAAGCTCCCAAATGCCGCAGTAAGTGTAAGATTTTTGCAGTGCATTCGGATCTAGAGTGAATAACCTGCCGTAATCAGTTGCTTATTTTGAATGTATTTGCAGAATATTGTAAATATAAGCATCTGATCGCCACGGCCAGCCAGACGGCTGTCAGTAGGCCTACGGCACGCACCAGGCATTCAAAGTTTTTCGCTTCGTGACGCTGTCACGAGCAACTGATTTCTTCATCAATGCTAGCATAATTTGCTACTAATATTGAGATCCGAATGCAAGTGTGATCAAGGCATTCAAAGTTTTTCGCTTCGTGACGCTGTCACGAGCAACTGATTTCTTAATCAATGCTAGCATAATTTGCTACTAATATTGAGATCCGAATGCAAGTGTGATCAAGTAATCTTACCATGCTGATGAAGCAGGAGAGGTCGCATTCTCATCGCTGTCGTCTCTTCGCGCGGGATTCAGGAATACCGGGGGACTCGGAATCTGCACTTGCCACGCCGAAGACTCGGCGCCCAGGATACTGATTCGTCAGGGTGCAGTTGCAGTTCGATGGGCCGCTGTAGCTAAATCAGCCTATGTAATCCCCATACCTGCTTCACTTGCCAGGAAGACGGGAGAGATAAGGAAGAAGCACACCAATTTCCCCATCCTTGTCTAGTTTACATGATCCCCATTGTCATCAATCATGGAGCGTGTCTTAACTACCAAAGTCCGATGACCTTCATGGCTATGTGCGGCTATTCATCTTAATTACCGAGATAATTAATGTCCCAGCGGTCTGCGATCACAGGAGTGGTCTCATCAAAATCAGGCTCAGCTGCCCGATCAGGTCAGCTAGGTGGTTGCACTTTTATTTGATGCAAGATGTAGATGTTTCTACGTAGTTGGGAGTATATTGGATGGGCCAAAATTACATGAACACTGTTTACTTGACAATACTTCTGCAATTTCCATTTTGTGGGCCAATAATATTTTGTGGCTTATATTATGTGGGTAATTCAAACATAAAGTCAGCCATCTGTTGCTGGCAACAATTTAAAACAATGGTTCTTACAGCCACTGTTTGTGTGTGTTGACGTAGGAAGGGAGTGCTAACCACTGATTACCTCAGGATGGTCTATTTGTTGGTGGAGTAGCTGAGTGGGAGACTGCTCTGATGCCCAGCAAGAAATTGGCTTCTCTAAAGCAGCGCATATGAGACCTAATGCAATGTTTGAGGGACAGTGGGCATCAGGGAAGGTTTTGATATTTAGGCTGCATTGTCGTATCCCTGGTGGACATAGCTGCAGTTAATTGAAAACCGAGGTGATGAGCAATATTCATAATCATAGCCCTACCAGCTCTTTCTGGATGTAGGGGCATCCTAGATAATATCAAAAACATTTCCAATTTCAAAAACAACTCAGTTTCCAAATTTAATGTTTCATACACAGCATGCTGTGAACTATAACACGAGTTCTTCATCGATCCAGTTCTATTATGACCGCTTCAATAGGTTGTTTCTTAGAGTACAAGAGTGGTAAGCTAGCTTGGATGATGTCGTAGTACTTTGACAAGAAACCATCAAGTGGTGATGATTAGGGTCGTTACTGGCTGACTGTTTGCCAATATAAGGTAATGAGGCTTCTTGTTGCTTCTTCGTTTAGACATTGTGGTCTTCTCTGGTCACCTGATATCACCTTCTCTGAGGTTAGATTAACTTGTCTCTCCGTTTTCCCAAACTACCTGTGTGGGGACACTTTCGGAAGTTTTGCAGAAAAACTGACTCTTTCTTTCCTTGCTGTGTTCCAGATCTACTTGTATTTGTTCCATGTTCTAAAGCTCAGTGACTGCACCTGTCCCACTGGCGACTTTTGCCCACAACAAAGGGCAAATCTGAAGTCTGCGATATTCCCTCGACAAGCTGCGATATTTAGCACTCGTTAGTGTTTCGCATTGGCGAAATTCGAACATACACAGTCATTGATTGGTCACGAGCTTCGTAGCCAGTTGCATGTTGACGTCCCAATCCCATCCGTCATGTCCGTAGGTATTCGTACAGTTGTCGAGCACCTTCGACCATGCGTTCGCAGCTATATATATATAAACAAATCCCAAATTGATGAAAATGAGAAGGATCTGTGCACTTCCGCCGAAATCGTAAACAGAACCTCGGTCTGAAACTGAATGACGTGACGCAGACAACCCCACGACCATGTGATGACAGTGAGTTCGATGGCGTTGCGTCAGAGCCAACCATTGCTGAATCGTGGATTGCGTCACGTCAGCTGGTTTCTGGTCGAGGTTCTGTTTACGAATTCGGCGGAAGTGTGCAGATCTGGGAATTTGGGATTTCTCTATTCGTACAGTCTTGTTGTACGTTGTCGAAGCTTTATTCCGCCAACGCGAGTTGGCGGTTTAAAGCTGAGGTCACTGATTGGGCTAGAATTGTACCCGGGGCTAGAATTGTACCACTTTACCCTACGGGTTGCCCATACATCATGAGGTATTGGAGAGAAACCCAACTCCTAGCACAAGAAGATTGATTTGTGTATCAGTCTGGAAAAGACCAGCTACCATACACCTTTTAATCAATTCTTCTACCAAGTGGGCATTGGTATGACAAGGCAACACATCTGATGTACTCTAGTACCTGGTATGCTCTGTATGAATAAATGATAGTTGATAGAAGGAGATACGGGCTTGGTGACGTCATGGGAGGATCTTGGCCGATTTTATCTGCTAGAAGACTGTTATTGAATGATGGGAAGCAACGGGATGACAGCTCATTTGACAAAATTTATCTTACAAGGGAACTCATTTCAGATGAGGCCCAAGAACCACCAGTAGGGAGACATAAACTGACCTTCGAAATCTTGAAATGTTACATCAACATTAGCCACGACCAGATATTCGTGTCACGTCCGCCAAAATCACAACCACAACCTCGATCAGAAACCAGCTGATCTGACGCAATCCATGATTCAGCAATGGTCAACTCTGACGCAACGTCGTCAAAGTCACTGTCATGGGGTTCTCTGCGTCACGTCATTCAGTTTCAGACTGAGGTTATGGTTGCGATTTCGGCGGAAGTGCAGTGCAGATCTTTCTCGTTTATGTCAATTTGCAAATTGTCTATAGGTTTGACGAATACTCTATCTTCCTTAAGAATTTCAATAGCCCCCTTCTTGCAAGGGTACTGACAAACTCATCTCAGTGTAAATGGGAAGACCTAATTTTGTTGGGAGAGGGTTAGAAAAAGTCAGACAGTGTTGACATTGACTGCATGCCACTTGTGGTCTAGATTCATGGTTGAACAAGATCAATGGCCAAGTTTGCGGTGAGATATTTCATCGATCAAATAGTATACTCATCCATCTCAGGCTCTCAGCAACTGACAGTCCTATCATTTGCCAAAATTGGATTGAGATTTTGGAACATGATGGAGAAGATGTACATGAACATACAGTATACAAAAGAAGGATCTTTGGCAGACTTCCTGGACTTTTCTGAACCAACTCAATTAATTTGGGTACAGCAGAGGAACTCCATCAGTTTCTGACATTTTTAACACTTCTAAATTTTTTATTCTACCTTGCCATATTCATTAGCAAAACAGGGCAATTTGCATATTAGATTTCTAAATACTGGCCAATAATTCAACTCTTGCTAGGCAAAATGGATTGTTTCTTTTGACATTATCCAATTCCTGGCTCCCAGCTTTGAGACATATCTCATTAGTATTTGATTTTTCATTAAGGCCGAAGCCATAGCATTATTGGCCTGGTAAGTACGGATGAGGCCACTTGGATGGGTCTTTTACTTGCTTTGCAAAGAAGAAAGAAACAAAGTATAAGGCACCATGGCTCACTGTCCCATGCGATGGACTGAAGAGCCGGGAATGAAATCCCATATGGCCCGGGCTGGATTCGAACCAGGACCTGCCAAATTGCTAAGCGGACATGATTACCACTAGGCTATCAGGCTCCTGAAACCCATGTGAACAATTGCTTTGACTTCAAATTTTGGTCATGTCAACGGCAAGAAATTTCCTGAGCACAGCTACCGTATTTGCAGGCTAAAAGTTCCCTTGGTCTGAAAGAGTGAAATTGTGGCTCTAATGTAGCCTCTCGGCATTTTGTAAAAAGGAAAATAAGAGATATACATATCTGTTCGTCATCTACTAATGCATTTTTGATAAGGATACACAGAATTACATGCTGTTGAACGCAATATTGACAACAAAAGAACTCATCTGGAAGAGCTAGTTACTGCGCAAGAACCATGTATGGTAACTCAATTATACTTGCTGCATCATCCATATTATCTCTTGCCCTTGGCGGTACTTTGGGACATCAGATTGTGTCGAGGGTGATTCCAAGAATAGGAAATTTGCACTTGTATGATGAAATCACCTGCTGCATTACTGCATGGAAATTCTTCCCTCTGCATGATTGGATTTGGTGGGTCTTCATCTTTGCCTTGTTTTATTCAGACTCTGGCTGCTGTTGCGTGGAAAGGCTCTTTCTCTCCATGTGCATTTCACCTCACAACCTCAGCATTCAACATCGGAGGTCCATATTTTTCATTCTGCCTAATTCCTCATCTGGAGGGCCAATGCACTAGTTTTGGCAGATTTCTTGAGCAGCGCTGACGCCTTCCTTGAATTTTACCATTTCAGTGCCAGAGCTTTTTTGCATGGGTTTGCTTGAATTGGATGTCGAGTCCCACTAAAGTAGCACGACACGACACACAGCATAATGCAATAGGAGCAGTCAGCTGCACGTATTGCCAAAAGATGGCAGCATAGTTCTAGTGGACCAATACAAAAGAAACTTCTCTTGATTGGTGCTCAATGAAGAATGAATGGGTCCGCTATGCATTGAACTGGGCCGTAGTGACACCTATTGGTCAACTCACAGACAGCTCCTCTTGCACTTAAAAATAGTATATATATAAGGTTTATTGAGACAAATGAAATGACTGTACATGGTAAAAAAGTTGGCCTGTCAGAGCTGAGGCATAGAGGTAAGCATTATTAGCTCTGACAAGCCATCTAAAAGTTGAGTCCAAGACAAAATAAATGAACAGCGCAAAGAATAATACACAACAACAGGTGACCGGCCATGATTCCGAACGGGATGTTTTACAGATGCTGAAGGAAACGATAAGATTGGCGAGATTGAGACTTTCAAAGTAAAGGTGTCCTGATGTCACCGATGATGAAAACGTTTGCCACAACCTGCTGTCCTACCAATATCGGCATCGAAGTGGTCCAAGGAAAATATGCACTGTGATGTGTTTAATGTCTGATATTGCTTGGACACTGTCCAGCATATATCCAAAGGTGTCGTAAATTCTACAGCGGTCCCCAACAGTGTGGCTGGTCACGTCCCTTAATATTGTTGGCTAGACAAACGTTATTCATAATTCAAGTGACTGGTACTGTTTCGATGGTGATGGACCAAATGGCGTGAGTTGTGTGCGGACGTTGTTGGTGTTGGATGAATTGGTGACAGCATTTGCATCTTTCCTCTGATCATTCAAGGCAACATCCATCCATCAACATGCAGTGAATTTGGGACTATAGGCCGTTCTCAAATTGACGTAAATGACAAAGATCTGCACACTTCCGCCGAAATTTCAACCACAACCTCAGTCTGAACTGAATGACGTAACGCAGTACAACCCAGCGACAGTGATGTCAAAGACTTTGGGTTGCAGACTCAACCATTGCTGATGGTGTCACGTCAGCCGGTTTCAGATTGAGGTTGTGGTTGAGATTTCGGCAGGAGTGTGCAGATCTGCGAATTCGAGAATCGTCTTTTGCCATGTCAAGAACTGGTTTCTTCAGTGTGTGCAAGAACAACATGCATGGAGTAATCCTGTGGTCAATCCAATCATTTGACTATTGATCACACCTAACCATTTCACTATGATAGACCAGTTTTTCCCGTCCCTGACGTTGATATTTTTTGTCACTACAACAGACCAGAATTCCTGTCCAAGACTTCTTGACGCAACTGCCGTTGCGTACTTAAAGGACCATGTTATGCGATCTGTAATGGGTAATTTCATTGCCAACGTAGAGGGAGCCACCTAGCAGCAGCAACACGAACTATAAAAATCCATTACAAAATGTACGTAGTAAATCAGTCAATTCACCGGCAACGTAGTTAGTCCCTTGGGTTGGAGATTGGCACGGTGGCACCAGCTGTCAAGAAAAAGTGGCAATACTGTGGTCCTTTAAATGCATTACCACTCTATTAAAATGGACCAAATTACGTCATACATTGCCTATATCGATGCTGATTTCAGTTGCAAAATGGTCATGACACATGCATTAGTATGAAGTGGCTAATGACCTCACATATTTCAAGACAACACAACCTCCATTGACAAGACAATCTCTTAAAAACAAGAACAAAGTATATTCTCTTCTTCATCATTCAATTTGATGATAAATCACACGAAGACCAAGCATAACCTTTGACTCCCCTGTCTTTCAAGACAACCGAGTATGATCCCCAAGTGGGTGAAAATGCCTATGCTTCATTGCACATCCGATAATGGTGTGGACTTCTTGGTAGCTCCTCGATTGACTCTGCGGAAAATTGTCTAGGATGTGAAACGTGATCGGAAGGATCTGACATTTTTATCAGACCAATGTAAGCTCAGTTCTCAAACTGATCTGTTTGCCAGTCTGGCATTATCATGACTAAAGATGGTGCACATGTACCCCAAGGTTAGACGACAACCTCATTGATGCAATGATCAATTAAAGAACCACGGTATGCGATCTCTAATGGGTAATTTGACTGCTGACGTAGAGGGAGCCACCTAGTGGCAGCAAGACGAACTACAAAAGTGCATTTCAAAATGTACATAGTGAATCAGGTCAATTTGCCGACAACGTAGCTAGTCCCTGGGTTGGAGAGTTGTGTGGTGGTGCGGGCTGTCAAGAAAAAATGGCAATACCGTGGGCCTTTAAATCTGGACCTGTTCTATGATTCGCCATCTTTACAACATCCACCTTCAAAATTTAGATATATATCGCCAAATGTTGTGTCATGAGAGAAAAATTATACCGTGTCTACCATGTCTGGCCCTGAGCTCTCAAATAAATATTTAATCATTTGAAGTAAACAAACAACACACTATCTTCTAAGGTGTCTTAATTACACATTCAGTGGATAATTTGTTTATTTTTCGTGTTTTACGAGCCTCTTAAGACACATCCACCAGACTAATGTACGAATCCCAAAACTTTCTGCAATGACAAAGTTGCCATGCAACAGTAAAACCTTCCTTACATTTGCATCAGTTTCACATTAAAATTCCGAAAGTGGGTGTACTTTCATATTTATACAAATTTATCTCTATAATTGTGGTGAATTGCAATACTCTACATACCTCTGATTGCCATGGTTACGCGGCAACGAGAATGTCCATTTGAATTGTGGACGACTCCTTTAACAGCTTAAGAACCACTCGCCGAAACTGATCACGATGCTTTCTTGTGTTCTGCTGCTGAGTGCATGGATCACCTTTCTTCCTTGTTGATGTTATCGACTGTTCTGACGTCTTGTTTGACCAGCCTTATTATCCTCTGGGCTGATGCGGTCTGTGGCGGTGGATAAGAATAGATTGCTTAGTGTCAGAGTGCTTAGAGTTCTTTCAGTTTTCTGAGGCATGTGGATCAAGTCAGTCATCATAGTGTGTTTGACTACTATGTTGCTTGCTTCAATTACTTTTTGATTTGTTACGACAATATTGTGATGAGCTAATATTGCCATGAAAGCATCAAATATTGCCTACATTGGCCTGTTGGTGTGCTGGATGACCTACATTGGTCTGGTGGCATCCAGGGTTGACCTACATTGGTCTAGTTGCATCTAGGGTTGACCTACTGGTCTGGTGGCATCCAGGGGTGACCTACATTGCTCTAGTGGCATCCAGGGTTGACCTACACTGGTCTTGTGGTATCCAGTGATGACCTACATTGGTCTGGTGGTATCCAGAGATGGCAATCAGCGATGACCTACATGAGCCTGGTGGCATCCAGGGATGACCTTCATTGGTCTGGCGGCATCTAGGGATGACCTACATTGGTCTGAAGGCATCCAGTGATAACCTACATTGGTCTGTTGGCATTCAGTGATGACCTACATTGGTTTGTTGGCATTCAGTGATGACCGTCATTGATCTGCTGGCATCCAGGGATGACCGATATTGGTCTGGTGGTATCCATGGGTGACCTACATTACTCTAGTGGCATCTAGGGTTGACCTACTTTGGTCTGGGTGGCATCTAGGATTGACCTACTTTGATCTGGTGGCATCCAGGGATGACCTACATTGGTCTGGTGGCTTCTAGGGTTGACTTACATTGTTCTGAAGGCATTCAGGGATAGCCTACTTTGGTTCATTCACATCAAGAGGTGACTTAAATTGTCTTTGTTGGCACTCTGGCAGTTCTTGGAAGGATGTCCATTCGCCCTAATGAAAATAAATGACTCTTGCCTGATAACCAGAGTACATGTATGGGTCCTATTAATCTGTGAATAGACTTCATGTGGTTTTGTCAGGTTTGTCATCAACAGCATGTCTGTGTGGGTTATTGATGTCCATGGACCATTTTCCCCATTCAGTCCTGTGATGATTGATGCAATTTTAATGGTTCCAAAAAAACTTCCATTTACACTGCATTCACACATTTATTTAAAAATGTTGACATTTTCTATGTGTTAATATTCACTATGACCTTCGTTGCTGTGACTTCACAGTGTTTACCAGACGTAATGACTTGAAAATGGATGGATCTCTAATTGGTGCATGATGTGTATGGAAGATTATTGCGCTGTTTTGTCAACTGATTTTGACTCGCACAGTTGTCACACGATAGGGAATTTCCTATCGCAGAGAATTTCATGTTAAGTTGGCCATGTGAGAACAGTTGTTGAGGCCAGTAACTGGGAGAGCAACAAACACTGCCCTTATTATATACAAATCAAGTATATTTCACATCTGTACTCATACCATAAACAAGAACTTCATGGTTTATGTATGTCAAATTAAGCAACTGCGTACTTCGTGGATTCATTCCTATCTTCAATAACCTTAGCTGAGCATTGGCCCTGTTAGCCCAGGCGCGGATCCAAGGGGGGGGCGCACCTGGTGCACGCCCCCCCCCCTTTCGGCCAACAAATCTGCAAAATCGACTGTGAAATTCTGAAATTTGCAGCAAGTTATTGAAATTCACCGCAGATTTCAATGTTTCGAGACCAGTGCGCCCCCTCTTTGCCGAAATGGTGGATCCACTTCTGTAGCCCTTTGTCGCTGTCACTCTTTTGGGTACTTCAGATAAATGTCCAGAAAAAATAGATGCTTTATTTTCATCCGCCAAAGTTCATTTGGAAACACTTCAGAAACACAGCCCTATCAATAGGTCAAATAAACCTATGTGGCATTTGCCTTATTTTCATTTGTCAATTTCTTTATTTGACTTGTCACTTCCCCTGAACTTATATCAGCCTCAAAGGAATTCACTTCCTCAAACTTTTTGACAGACTTATTTTCTTCAACTATGTGTAAAATTTCAAGACTGATAAAGACTTCAGATTAATTGATTACTATGACAGTGATAGATGAGATTTTTGTAGCCATTTCACGTCCTAAAGGACTTGTGATTTGTTTGCTACTCCTGCTGTGGGTAATGGATGTCTGTATTTGATCGAGGCATGAATGAAACTACCAGGAATTTAATGGTGATTGATGTCGCTTTTATGGTAAATAATGCTTTAATTCTTAGAGAAGATGGTTCAAGGTCTTCCTCGTACCTCATCAAGCGTGGGTAAGACAAATCATTGCGTTGTGTGGCAATTACGAGCAGTTATATCAAGGTCATATTACAAGGAAGTGAAGGAAATTAAGATATTATGTTATGAGGGAGCCACAGCGGTGTAGTGGTTCGGGTCTCCGACTAGCAGTCAGAGGGTCCTGGGTTCGAATCCCACTGTGGTGTGAGACATTGGGCGAGTCCCTTTGCCTTACTGGCCTCTCTCCACCCAGTTGTA
Organism: Notospermus geniculatus; assembly: GCA_002633025.1. Lineage (NCBI taxonomy): Eukaryota > Metazoa > Nemertea > Pilidiophora > Heteronemertea > Lineidae > Notospermus > Notospermus geniculatus. The sequence goes on from NMRB01000401.1 coordinate 215,307, forward strand.
TAAATGGGTGCCAGTTGGAAATGCTCAGATTGTAGTGCTGAATGAACAGCTCGTCTGCGTTCTACTGAAAGGTTTCAGGATAGACTGGGGTTAAAGTGTAAAGGTGGATGACATCTCTACCCTTGTTGATATCAGACTATAAACCCAAACTTATTTAACTTTATGAGTGCGAACACCAATTCAGGGCATAAAAGCTACCCATCGATCAAACAAGTTACAAGGCATGGCTTACTGTCCCATGTGGCGGACATGAAGAGCCGGGAATGAAATCCCGTATGGCCCGGGCTGGATTCGGACCCGGACCTGCCGCCTGAGCGGACGTGATAACTACTCGGCTACCAGGGCTCCTCAATGGAGGCAGGCACTGCGCCACCCCCTATGACCTCAGTGAAGGAAGTTGGAAGGAAGTTGTGAGAGAGGCTCCGCAAGGAAGATCAAGACGAACATCTGGTTCATCTCCCTTAACACGTTATGCAAATCCTGCAACAGGGATCCCTAGTGTGGACAAATTTCCATTCAGGGCACTCCCCATGTTAGCGTATCCTGAATATGATATGAGGAACGACGGATGAGGAGGAAGAGGATCACCGCTGATCGCTACCAGAGACCTTATTAGGATGTGTAACGTTTCACGAATAGAGCTGACCAGTTTGTAGTCGTGTTGGTCATTACTGGTTTCCTGTTGGACAGTGAATGCTAATGATTTTTGTTTGTCGGATACGTCTTCTTCGATTAGGAGGAAGACCGTGTATGCTGTGGGTTTATGTTCAGCGGAAGTTGTAGTTTCTTGTTCCGGCTATCTTATTGAATTTCCAGAAATGGAAGCTTCTGGAAACCACTCAGTTTCAGATTTGCTGACCATAGTAAGTCAGGTTATTGTGTGGTGTAGTGGCTTACAAAGTCTGTGGCTAGGCAAGCAGTCAGAATATCCCATGTTCAATGCCATGTCGGCATGAGACTCAGATTGAGTCTTTGACCTCAACTGATTCACGTCACCCAGGTGTTGAAGGACAGAGGTGTGAATGTCTCTAGTGCATTTTGTTGCAGCCGGATTGTAATAATTCCTGGGAATTGCATGGAGCTTGAATGTGCGTAAAGCGTTACCCGGTCCTAACTATTTCACCTCGGACTTTTGCATATGTTAGTACCGGTCCTGCCTATTGTGTTCGTGAATCTGATTGGCCGGTGTTGGCAAAGGTGAAGTATAGGAACCATTATGTAATTGACAGTTTCTGTTTTTAACCCCTTCGTGATTGGCAGATTTCCTGGGTCAAATGGAGGTCACCTTCTATCTACAATCTGGTACGTCAGCCGTATTGAGAATTGAATAAATTTACATAATTTACATAAAATTCCCAAGTGACGAAAACCTCAGGTACTATAGTCATGTACCATAAATTGCGGACCATGTTTACACGGCATCAGTGACGTCGCAGTGCATCAGCATGTGTTGGATGCACTACGGCGTCACATGGTCCGCAATTTTCGGTACACATCTATAGTCTACGTAAAACTAGGACAAGAACGTGAAGGGCATTTTGATAGTACTGTTTGGCAGTAGAAAGCACTATATAAACATTATTACTAGAAGTCAACCAAGTGAGATTCTTTCCGTAATCTGCAGAGTTTCCGAAATTAACTGGATAAGCTTTCCACTTGCGGTAAATAACCTCTGGCGCCATCATGTCCTATTTTCCCCTGAGTCAAAATCCCTCGCTATCTCCCAAAACTGATGAGCCCCTTTCTCATTTCTGTCACAATCTGTCATCTGGCTGAGTCCCCAAATCCTCTGAGTGTCCAAGATACCCACCACCATCTCACTTAATCATGGAATCCCTGAAGACCAGTGACAGATGGAACATTTATCAGGATGTCAATAGAAAACTTGGGCTTCTAATCCGGCTGGATTTTCTTCCTCACACATATAGGAGGTTTTGTGCCTACCCAGTTATCTTGTACCATTTGAGGCCATTCTGGATGAAATGGGTTTCTATTCACACGTACAGATATGTACATGTATATGTACATATCTGTACGTCCTGGCCTGGTGGTCGAGTGGTCTGAAGCTGCCCATACACGTTCAATATTATTGCACAATATGAGGGCCAAAATGGGCGATATTATTGTCAATCTTTCTTCACCCATATTGTGCAATAATATTGATCGTGTATGGCCGGCTTAAGACGCTTGACTTTCAATTCTAACATGGTCAGTGCGTGGGATCAATCCCTGGCCAGGACATATACAAGTGAAAAAAAGTTTGTTTATTCCAGAAGTTTCATCAGTTCTAACTCAGCAAGATCGACACATAGCAAAAACCTCACCAAGGACTTCAACAGACATTGACACCACCAGGAGGTCTGATTTTTCACACGACGTGAATGCCTATCACCAATTTCTGATCATTTATCACCCTTTAAGAGACCAGAGTCACCCTAAACAGCTGTCATATTGTAAATCGCCGGCATACAGTGGCGACTGTATTATTTTTTGTTTGAGACATGAATCCGAATAGTCTCGTATGTGGCGGCTTTTTCGGCTTGGCTAATCTGGCCACCCCAGAGGTACCATTCTTGGAATGCATACATGAGCAGTGTCCCAAATGTCATAAATTTTTTCCACGTTTATATCTAATTATTGAGTAAGCATTCGTCTGGTGGTTGGCTAGGGACATGAATCTCAATGTCTTATTTTGGTAGTGTGTTAGGATCACCAGAAAGTTGTCTTCAGTTGGTATAATGGAACACTCTTGGTCTTTGACATTTGTACATGGGCCGTCCCAAAAGTGCAGCTGTTGCCATCATTTTGGAAAATGTCGCAGCAGGTGCTTGTACTGCAAGTCATGGGGAGGTTGCAGAAGGCACGGGTTTAAAAAATGATATCAAGTGCTCCCGGCTTTGGAAGGCAAGATTTTTTGTTTTTTTGCCAAAATTGGTCCATTGTTCCCCTCAGTTACTGAAGAGCTCCCAGTGTTTTGATCAAACGGGACAAAATGGGAAATTGACTCTTGTGGCATCTGGAACTTTTTCCGGCAGCATGGATATGGTCAGATATACAACACTGACATAAAACTTGATCTGCCAAAGAATGAGTTTTCATGGAATGCATTGCTGAGCTGGCTTCCCACCCGCCATGCAAATGACATTCAGAACCTTGAACTACGTCTGACCCTGAGGGTAAACTTTCAATTCCTTATGGGTGGTTAAGCCCTGTACCATCAGTTTTAGGTAACCTTGGGGTATCAAGGTCACGGTCGATCATCGATTGACTGTCACGGTCCAATGATTGATGAGCTCGGTGATGCTTTGCTTGATCGAGCGAGGAATACTCATGGGAACATCTACAGATGATTTCAAGAGTTTGGATTCTTTCCATTCCTAAATTCCCCCGTGACGTTGAGTGCCTGATTGAGGGCTACAGGGTATACGGTTGTCATCAACGTCTTTCCTCTGATGGTCCATTGTGGTATATATCTGTCTGACTTGTCTGATATATTCAGAACTTTAAAAAATGTCTGAGGTACAAATGTAACCTGTCACAGCAAACCCATAGTCGCACAAGATATGAACCAGGATGAACCAAACCCATAGTCGCACAAGATATGAACCAGGATGAACCAAACCCATAGTCGCACAAGATATGAACCAGGATGAACCAAACCCATAGTCGCACAAGATATGAACCAGGATGAACCAAAGTAACTCCAGGGAGATTAAGGAAGAAATGTAATCATTCAAATTTAACAAAAAACAGACAATAACCGTGGTCCTACTGAAATTGACAAAACTTGGTCTCAACCTGCCAACTTCAGAGCGACTTAGTACTGGTATTGCAGTGACGGGTCACAAATTGTCTGAGTACAAATTGCCATTGGTACGAATAGACAATACCGGTAGTACAGATTGACCAAGGTATGAATTGTCCCAGTAAAAATATCTGAGTACGAAATGTCTGGCCACGAATTGGTTTTGGTATGAATTGTTCTAGCTCTCACTAGAGGGTAGATAAACACACACCTGCTGATTAAACCCCATTCAATATTCAATATGGCTGCTGCTGCCACCATCTTGAAAATGGCAGCTATAGAAACAACTCCATATTTCATATCGCCCTAAATTCTTTTTATGCCATAAAAATTGTCGACTTGGTGTTGTTATTGCAAGATTTGAAAAACATTCCTGAATGTCTGAATGGTTCTCAGCTATTTACTTCCTGAAATAATTTGTTTCATCCATAGGACTGACAGTTGGTGTCAAACGATCAACATATCTGCTTGACAACCAGTCACATTCCAACAAGTGAAGAAACGAGAACTGTCGGGATATTTCATGCTCAGTGATCAGGGTTTGGTACTTCAGTTCTGGATGATGGCTTGTCAATTACAGTATCGTCATCTGTAATTGACAGGGCCTGTGTTATGACACTGATGTAATTGATGGACTCACTGCGGGAGAGATGTAAATTTGTTTTTCAGACAGTTGGCCACTTAGGGTGTTTCTGGTTAAACCTGGCGTCCACTAGGGCGTGGACAAGACGCGGAATGCAAAATTAGTAAATCGGCATTCATTCAGCAACCTCTCCGCATATTCTTGAACGATTCCATTCACTGTCTTTATCATTCTTAAACATTTCCTGGCATTTCTGCACTTTCGGGAGAGGGCAAGATGCCCAACAGTCATTGAAGCGGAAAGAATGCCGAAATGACACAATTAATTTGCTTCTGCAACCGTTCCTAATGTTGTCGGCACTCTAGTGGACGCCATCCATTAAGCAACAGTTAAATACTCTTTAACCCAATAGCATGTGCAGCACCTGAGGCACCTCCACCTGTAGCACCTGAAAGTACCATGATGATGCCTCTGCTTTGACCTTGATTCAGGAGGTCAAGGTCAATGAAAGGTCACCCAGTAACACTCTAACATATGAACATACCGTAACTTGTAATAGTCAGTTTTGAACTTGATATGTTAATTTTTTGGCTCTGAAAAAATCATAGTGCACGTTTGGGTGAAAACCTTTCAGGGAACAAAATGATAATGTTACACGTGCCAGCAAAATGAGTCGGAATGCATCGGAAAGAAGACTCAACATGACACCAGAGAACAACTCTAGAAATTGACAGAGTCAAATTTCACAATGGCCAGACAATACTGAAATCAACAATCCGTTGTTGCAGTTTGGATCTTCTCTGCACATTCCGACTCATTTTGCTGGCACGGGTCACAAATATTACATGACTTCAGATAAGGGTTAAGCTTAAGTACCTAAACGGTAAAGGGTTAAGCTTAAATACCTAAACGAATTAGGCCCAGGAAACAATTTCAGGAGTTTAAATGCTTTCCGAGTCGCAACCCATGGAAGGAGCTTCAGAAATGATTTTGTGACTCCTGACCTTCAAGACTCTTTGAGATCCTAACAGATCATTAAAACACTCAACTGCGGACCCAGACTTGTTCCTTCAGAACATCACAAGCACGTGTCTGACTTTAAATTCTAATTGCCTGAACGGTAATGGTACATCGGTAGAATACTAATTAGAATAGCTGTCTAGTGGAATTAACGCAGCCATGTTATTCTCAGATTAATTTCAAAATTTTCCCCGACTTAGTAGATAAAATTTCTATGATATAATCATCTGCGAAACCTGCTTCTCTGTGGTGTGTTCATTTCAGTTAGAAAATGAATCAGCCAAGAATCACAAGTCTCCCAAATGATCCGGGGTTCTGCTGCTGCTGCTGCTTGTCGATGCCCGTCCAGGACGCAGAAATGCCGCCCGGCACTCGGCCTAAAAATAGTATTTTCTGACCAACAGAACTAACGAATAAGTGCCACGAGAGATGCCTGCCACTCACACATCACCTTTAAAAATATTCATGTCCACTCCCTAGAGCTCTGGACACAAACAATGCTCTTTCAAGTCTAAACAGCACACTGCCCAATAAATATCTTGTCAGACGTAAAGAATGTTGTTTTTTTCCATGGCCTTATCTTATAGAGAGGAAGGGAAGCAGATTGTCTGTCCAAAATTAGATTAATATAGGATGTTATCGATCAAGTGGTGTTTACCTTATTTACTTTCATCATGCAAGAAGGGCCGGGAGATTATCAAAGGAAAAGTGAGCGATTCTGATCATGGAGGACAATTGATTCTTTTGCCCTAGGATGAAAACAACGCGTTTCCTACTTTCCTTGATGTGATTACAGCTGCGTCACCATCGATTGTACAGGGAAAAGTAGCATGTGCGTCCTTGGAGAAGATCTTTAGGATGCAGTGAGGCTGTTTGCTCATGCAGCTGTCTCATCAGTTTGATTTCCTTCTTTAACTACTTTAGTGGGTATTACGCCATTACGAAATCCGGGGAACCCACGAAAACACCCGAGGATCGCAGCTTGCATAAGGCGTAATAGTACGCCCTGCAAGGAAATGGCGCTTCACAGTGCGTAGGACGTTATGTCACGTCCGGAACCATGTGCCAAATACTTTTTTTGGCAATTTTTTAAGACAGAAAAATTTGAACTAAAAAAAATTACACAGTTGAGGGGTTAATGTGTGCTGGATAAGATGTCTCTTTTCCTCAATGTATGTGAAGTATCAGGACCAAAGTCAGCGTTGTCAATGAAAAGACTTTTTGGTGTCAGATTATAGGGACCTTATTCAAAAAGAGTAACTTTTCGAATGTAGAAAAGGGTGTGTTTTAGGGTATATTACCCTAGGATGAAAACAAAACATTCATCTTTTCCTACATGTACTTACCTTGATGTGATTACAGCTGCGTCACCATCGATTGTACGGGAAAAAGTACCATGTGCGTCCTTGGAGAAGATATTTAGGATGCAGTGAGCCTGGTTGCTCGTACAGCTGTCTCAAAGGTTTGGTTCCTTCGTCTATCTTGAAGGAAGCTCTTCCCCCAATATGGAGTATCACGACCAGAGTCAAAGGTCAAATGAAAAGAGCTATTTTGTTGTCAGATTTGGGGGACCTTATTCAAAAAGGATCTATTGTCGTTTCGAATATTGCAGGCCTTGTCTTCTGAAAGATTGGTTCTAAAGTTATTTCACGAAAAGGCAATGGTAAAATGTCAACACACCTACATGTATATTTATCACACTCCCGATGCCTGAAATTCAGTCAGGGTTGTAGGTGAGCAAGAAACAGCACATCTAATATCCATTTCCGGTGTGCTTGCACTGCTTAGGTGTACGAGTGTGATCACTCAATGCTAAGGGCATTTTTTGGCGACGGATTCCTTTTGTATTGCTAGCTGCATGTACTATGTTATGTTGGGCTCGATCTACTGGGTTATGTCATTCTTTACAAGTGGAGATACAGTTCTTTGAAAGGTGAAAAAAGTTGATTGATATGCAGTCCTATATCCTTAAATGCAAGCTGGCATGTTTACTGCATCGTGGCGCCATTTCATAATAGACATCCTTATTGTTATGGTCACGACCAGACTGCGTGGCTGACAGACATGCATAGCTGCAATAGATAATAGAATGAGTGGCTCTGGTCTATTGAATGCGTCTGAGGTTGAGAAGGGGACTCTTGGCAGGAAATCGGATTAACAGCTGAGCAACATCACTAAAGTACTACACCGAATTTCAGTCTTAACCCTGGTACATGTAATGGGTTTGCGATTTGACCTACTTTTCAAGGTCACACGTAGGTCAAAGTTTGAAATTTTTCCATTTGGTGGCATGTTTCGTAACTGCTGGGGCTGTTGACCTGAAACTTGGTACATATACAGCCCTATGTCAGTTGACCTGTGACACCAAGTTTCGGTCCGCTTTTATTCTTAGCTTGGCCACCAGGTGGCAAAAATGAAAACTCAAATTCCAATAATTCCTAAACTAACATTTGGATCGTCTCCAAATTTTCGTCATTGGTGCATCTAATGAGGATACATGACATATAACGTGTTTTCTATTTGACCTACTTTTCAAGGCCACAGAGGTCAAAGTTCAAAATTTTGTAATTTGTTGGCACATTTCGTGGCTATTTGACCTAATGTCTTCTGACTTGGTGTGATCAGGTGTCTGGGCACCCTCTTGCCCGGGAACATTTCGATTTAACATTTGCCATTTGTTCTTCTGGTACATTCACCCAGGTGAGGACATTGTCCATGGACCATTTCATTCATTGATTGTGGAATGATTGAGGCCTTAGCTGACGGAGGCTCATGCAGATTTGCTGACGCACATGCTTTTGGCTGAAATGATTTGATTAAATCTATCAGTGAAACTTGGCTGATGTCTCCTCTCTCTGCTCTGAGAATGTGGCCATTGATCACGTCTAGATTTCGCAGTCAATGACCAAGTCAAGTGAGACTCCATCAAGTGGAATACTAGTTTTGCCAAATGCCCAAACCAATTTTCACTAAAAATACAGCTTTAATTTTGATGAGAATGCAAAATATCAACAAACGTATCTGTTAGCGAACGTTCTTGATTTGTCGACTGCGATGAAATCCCAATGCATGGCATGCATCACTGGAAATCTATATGGGGAGCAATCGAGATGATTTATTCGTCTGGGGGATGGCTTGATGTCAAGGAGAGGCTCAGAATGAACGATGGCTTGGGCGGACTTATGGTTCTCGGAAACACTCAGTGTAGTAGCTACGATAAATCAATGACCTGTCTGAAATTGGCCGACATTTTGCTGTCACGTATAAGCCACAGTGGGATACTATTAAAAAACATGTGGAAGCTTGAGTCACCAAAGGACAGTGCATCACTGATGGTTAGAGGACTTGTTGCATGGATGTTTGCCGAAAGACTCAAATTCATTATCTCCCTTCGATAACCTTCCTCTTAGGAAGGAGTAGTCCCCTGATTCGAATCTATGGGCCCAATGGGATTCATCATCCCTGGTTCTTCGTGTCCGTTGCATGGGACAGCAAACTGTGGTGCCTTCTCTTGTGCCTTTGCAATAGGGAAAGTAAAAGACCCCATCCAAGTGAGGAACATGAGTAGCTTCAGATGGCTCTCCCATACTTACCAGGGCCATGCCTTGGCTTTGGCCTTCATGGGGAAAAAATCAAATACAAATACAAAAAATTCCCCCTTCTTTGTTGATCGATGTGTCAGATTTTTAACCAGGTTTTCGAAGAAAGTCCTGGTTATTAAATTACCGAAAGTGGCGGGCGTCCGGGCGGTCGGGCGGTTGGGCGGTCGGGCGTCCGGGCGGTCGCTTTTCTCGTTTCCGACTGATAACTTAAAAACGACTTGAGATTTTCTTTTGAAATTTTTGGGACATGTTGCCTGCAAGTAGGCGTTGTTTCCTTTCGATATTCAGCGTCATTCGATTCAAGGTTTGGCCAATAGGGGGCTAAATGTGAAAACAGAAAAAGTGCTATTTCTCCTGAACGAATGGACGGATCGTCACCAAATTTTTATCATAGGTATATCTGATGACGATACATAACATAATACCCGGGTTTTTGATTTGACCTACTTTTCAAGGTCACAGAGGTCAAAGTTCGACAAAAGTAACGAACCTGCCACAGTTCTTCATTATTTCACCGAGCGTCTTCATATCTTGCATAAACGTGTATTAGAGGAGTACCTTCAAAAGTACCGAGTTTCGGCTCGATCGGACATCCAATATGGCCGCCAGGTGGCGTAACCTGAAAATCTTCTAAGTGCTATAACTCAGGAACGACTTGACCCAGAGCGATCAAATTTGATATGTACCTCCTTCTACATGACCTTTACAAGCACGTCAAATTTCGGCCTGATTGAGGTTCCAATATGGCCGCCAGGTGGCGTAACCCGAAAATCATCGAATGTGCTATAACTCAGGAACGATGTGACCCACAGCGATCAAACTTGATATTTACCTACTTCTAGATGACCTTTACAAGCACGTCAAATTTTCGCCTGATTAAACTTCCAATATGGCCGCCATGTGCTATAACTCAGGAACGACTTGACCCAGAGCACTCAAATGTGCTGTGGCTCCCTCTAGATCACCTTTATGGTCCATGGACCATTTCATTTTATTCACTAGTCCACTTTGAAAACCTGGTTGTTTGCCACGCCCAGCGTGCTTCTTGTTTTTCACTAGCTGAACCTCAGCATGGTGTGTCATGTGCAGCCACTACATGACACCCTGACATGCCTGAAGAGGTACGCTACATTTCATTTGGCCCTTTCCCAACCCTAGTAGAGACCTAAACATTCACTATAATCACTCCTTACTCACATGTTCATCAATTTTCAATCAGGAAATAGGTGGCATGCTAAATGCCACGCACTGTGATAGTGCGAGGCTCAATCCAATCTCAATGTTTTGGATTACAAGTTGAGTCCTGAATGTCAATTTCTAAATTCTATCTTAAATTGCTTTTTAAATAACTTTAGATTTTCAATAGTGGGAGCTAACTATAGTAATTGAAGTGTCGTGTGGAACCTAAAGCAGAAGAACTGCAATTTGAGGATCCCTTCTTAAAGGCGTCTACAGGTCAACTGCGTCTTGAAGCAACTCGACGGATCCGTCGCAGATAAAAAAACTACCACACGCAGGTCGACATTTCAGCGATTGAGAGGAACTCAGAGCAACTGGCAGTTCCTCCAACAGCACGCTCAACTAGCTGATCCGGCAGTTGCTCGGAGACGCAAGTGCGCTCAGGTCAAAATCGGCAACTGATCAGTCACTCCAAGTTGCTTCCATCGCCGGAAAGCTAGTTGCTGCGAGTTGCTTCAAGATGCAATGTCGACATGTAGGCACCTTAACTTTCAATTTGAAGGAGTATTTTCCCGGAAGTGACAGAAAATTTCTTATCCAACAGCTGCTGCTACCAGTATCATCTTCAAAAAGCCTGAGTAAAAACATTACACCTTTAAAGATCACCACGAATGAATTATTGATACAAACGTCGGCTGTTATGGCATAAATTTTGCTGCAGATGACCGAGGTGTCTGTGAGAGTGTGGGTTTGGTAATTGCCCTATTGATCATACTACTACTGGACGTCTGCCATTATGTGGGCTGGAGAAAGATTACTTTTTGGAAAATAATTATAAAGTCTTTCCATGTTGGTGTCAAAATTGGGGCAGGTCTCTTTGCCCACTCCTTGCCTCTGACTCCACCCAGGTGTATAAATGGGTGCCGGTCAGAAATGCTCAGATTGTAGTGCTGAATGAGCAGCTTGATCATCTTAGTTCTATTGAAATGTTTCAGGATAGACTGGGGCTGGTTGAAGTGTACCGTAGTTGATATCACATCAGCATAAACCCAAACTTTTAACTTTAAGCTTTTGCTCTGTTTAATGCTGACTCACTTCTAAAGAAGGAGCTTCTGTCTTGACCATTGACATTGCTGCAATTTCGGCCTTTTGGGGTGTTATATCCAGTATCACCGTGGAGAATCGTCAGCGCATTCGCCGAGTTTCTCAGGTGGCAGCACTGTGCTCCGAGTCGAACATGGCGGCTGTGTCACATATCGATGTCTGTGTTGCCGACTAAAACGCGAAAGATGGAGAGTTTCGGTCGAGGTGAGCGAGTTTAAGTAGATTCGAGGATGATCTAGTGATAATTTGCAATAGAACAAGCCGAAATATAGGTGCTGAAGGAGTGTTGTTTCTTTGTTTGAAGTGGAAATGTTCGTAGTGTAGGCCGGTTGTTTGATTGACCGCAGTTTCCACGGAGTGACACTTGAACTTTTCCACTTCAAATGTAAAATCAAATACGTAATTCCAATTAAGGAAGCTTTAGATTAATAGACGAAAAACTGGAGGTCATCCTCGGCATGGTCTAAGCGTGTATACCTTTCATCTTCGGTGCATTTGCTCCCCGCTTTGGAGTTGACATCTCCAACATTTGTGACACAGCCGCCATGTTCCGACTTGGAGCACAGTGCTGCCACTTGAAAAACTCGGCGAATGCGCTGACGATTCTCCACGGTGAGTATAATAGAATATGCTCAGAGAGAATTGGCAGTATAACAAAACCTCTGGACTGAAGGAAAGACATTATTGGCCCAGGGCAAACTTCTAGTTACTGGAGTACTTCTGTTATCTTTTAGCCCATGGTCTATCCGAGGTTGCCATGGCAAAACTTCTACATATTGATTTTATTTTGTAAGATATATTGACCTCCTGGACACTGGAAAAAATGTTGGAATGTCATGTTTGTCCCACACACAGAAAATGGTCTTTCTGAATGAGATAAAAAAACGTAGCAATGCATAATAGATAGAGCGGTCAATCAGCGAGCCAGACGCATAGTTACCAGTCTTTGATTAGGAATTGTGACGGCGTGGGTGTTCATTTACATGGCTGTGGTGGCCTTCGCGAATCGTGCTTTACCCTTTCGCTGCTAGTAGCAACCCCATTTAAACGAATCAATCCTAACAAATCCTAAAATGTTACAGACTGAAGACCTACGTAGAAGGTTTCAGATGCCTTCATGACTTTTACACATTTTCATTTTTGACAAATGCCTTGGCACCCAAAGGGGTAAACTGATTATCTAGGTTACTCTGCTTCACTCAGAATGTCAGTTTTTACTCTATAGAGGTTGTGCAGAGACGATTATGACGTCACCGCGACGACGAGATGCCGCCATGTTGGACGGCACGGCTAACGCATTCGTAGCGTCAGATGACGTCCAACATGGCTGATGTGCGAATTATGATGTCAATGATGACTTCACGTGCACATCCTCTATAAGTTATAATAATATTATTTGGAAAAAATACATCGGCTGATATTCATAAAAGATAGCAAATGCTTTTACTTCCAAGTTTTGTAGTACATTTACATTGGACATTGCTGTGCAAATCTTAAGTAAAAGCCTTTGCTAGCTTTTATGAATACTAGCCATTATATAGGTAAAACATTTCTACAGCCTAGGCCTAAACTGCATACTGTAAACCGTGAAATTTTCGCGTGCGTTTTATTTTCGCGATTTTTGCGATCGAGGGTCAAAATGCGAACATAAATCGCGCGAAAATCATTGGTTCTTGAGGTTTTATGAAGCTGAAGGGTTCCAATCGCGAAAAAAATTATTCTTCGCGAATTCTTAGACCCCAAAAATCACGAACATTTAGCGCCGCGAAAATTTCACGGTTTACAGTAGTCCCTGTTAAATGAAAAATTACTTGTGTTGGATTGTCAACTATGGCTAAAAAAGACGAAACATTAATGGCCCTGTTTGAAAAAGATGTACCGCTGATTCAACAACAGTGAGTGTCCTGCCATCATGAAGTACTCCCTTATGTCATCCATTTGAAGTGAGTTTGCATCCTTTTTTCACTCCATGCTGTTTACACAGCATCAAACCAAAAAGCAGTATTTGGTATGCACTCGTAACTCATTGACCAAGTCATTTATTTTACGTGTAAACCCATTCCTCTTCAGGAGGTAATCTCAGGAAATTAAAGAAGTGTAAAAAATCCAACTATTAGAGATTCTCGAGAGATAGCCATACCTTCTGAGACAGATGGTGATAAATAAGCAACAAGTCGCCAAAGAAAAACTTCTCCAATGTAGAAATGCCTGGAATGAGAAACCAGTGATCTGCTTCATGGCGCTACGAGCGATGTGACTGTCATGACATCATTTTAGCTGTTGATGTTGCATCATGTAAAAATGATGTGTACATTTTTCGACAGGAATAATGGGACAAAAACGATGCCTTTATCTTACCATCCTATTTCTTTGTTATTTGGAAAAGGCAATGAGGTAAAAGAAATTTTCCTCTGCTTCAGGGTGATGTAAGTTTGCTGTCACAAGACTGAAACAATTTTTTTCATGCCAGAAATAAATTGAAATAACATAAGAAAAAAGTTTTTGGCCACATTGCTTGCAGCACTGAGTGATGATCGACGTTTAGTTCCATTGGTTCCCCATGGGTTTTGTAGGAGATTAGTTTTTCTCAACATCTTTTCTCATCAACTTGATGTTATTTATGCCTTCTATTTTGACCTGTGAAAAATGACCGCCAGAAAAAAATGACACTAGTAATAATTTCTCTAGTCCCCCAGCCATTCCTTTTGCCGTGATTGTCTTCAGCTGTTTAATACCTGGCCTGTCACCAATTGATCTATTACCTGTGTGGAGTGAGTGTTCAGCAGGATGGCTGGATGGTTGATCAAGAATAAATCATCCATAGGAGTTGTCTCAGTTGCCATTGTGGAGTTTTCCTTCTGATTTATGTGACAAAAGTCATGATGGAGCAAGAGGCACTTCTTGCAGTTATCAGCGAAGGGTAACCTTTCTCTGATAGGAGCAGTCAACCGCGCTTATTGCTGCGAGACGGCAGCAAAGTTCTTGCTCTAAATTCTCTTGAGAACTCCAGCAGCTCGTTCTCTTTAGCAACTTTGTTTTTTTGCTAGAAATACCACCCCATTCTCTCTTGAACCTCTCTTGAGAATTCCAGCAGTTTGTTCTCTTCAGCAACCTTTGTGTCGCCATAGTTGGTAGAAATACCACCCCATTCTCTGTTGAGAATTCCAGCAGTTCGTACAGCAACCTTTGTGTAGAAATACTGTCCCATTCTCCTTGAACCTCCAGCAGTTTGTTCTCTTCAGCAACCTAGGTGTAGCCAAGTTGGTAGAAATACCACCCCATTCTCTCTTGAACCTCTTGAGAATTCCAGCAGCTCGTTCTCTTCAGCAACCTTTGTGTAGTCATGGTTGGTAGATGTACGGCCCCATTCTCTCTCCGGACCTCTCTAGAGAACTCCAGCAGCTCATTCTCTTCAGCAACATTTGTGTAGTCATGGTTGGTAGAAATACCACCCCATTCCCCTTGAACCTCTCTTGAGAACTCCACCAGCTCATTCTCTTCAGCAACCTTTGTGTAGTCATGGTTGGGGAAAAAATACCACCCCATTCTCTCTTGAACTTGTCCTGAAAATTCAAGCAGCTCCTTCTCTCTAGCAACATTTGTGTAGTCATAGTTGGTAGAAATACCACCCCATTCTCTCTTGAATCTGTCCTGAGAATTCAAGCAGCTCATTCTCTTTAGCAACCTATGTGCAGTCATGGTTCAAAGAAATTACCACCCCACTTTCTCTCCAAACCTCTCTTGAGAACTCCAGCAGCTTCTTCTCTTAGCAACCTTTGTGTTGTCATGGTTGGTAGAAATACCACCCCATTCTCCTTGAACCTCTCCTGAGAACGCCAGCAGCTCGTTCTCTTTAGCAACCTTTGTATAGTCATAGTCGTAGTTGGTAGAAATACCACCCTATTCTCCTTGAACCTCTCTTGAGAACTCCAACAGCTCGTTCTCTTTAGCAACCTTTGCATAGTCACGGTTGGTAGAAATACCACCCCATTCTCCTTGAACCTCTCCTGAGAATGCCAGCAGCTCGTTCTCTTTAGCAACCTTTGTTTAGTCATGGTTGGTAGAAATACCACCCCATTCTCCTTGAATGTCCCTTGGGAACGCCAGCAGCTCGTTCTCTTCAGCAACCTTTGTGTAGTCATGGTTGGTAAAAATACCACCCCATTCTTGCTCCAAACCCTCGATTGGGAACTCCAGCATTTGTTCTCTTCAGCAACCTTTGTGTATAGTAGTCATGGCTGGTAGAAATACCACCCCATTCAGCTCATTTTCTTCAGCAACCTACATATAGTCATTGCTGGTAAAAATGCCACCCCATTCTTCTCGAAACATCTCTTGCGAACTCATTCTCTTTAGCAACCTAAACGTACAGTCACGTAGTCATGACTGATAGAAACATCTCCCCATTCTCTCTTGAGAGCTCAAGCAACTCATTTCTCTTCTGTAGCAACTTACATGTTGCAGTCACGTGTTGGTAGAAATACCACCCTATACTCTTTCAAAACTCCTTTGAGAACTCTAGGCGCATTTCTCTCTAGCAGCATACATATACTTGTGGCCTGGTAAAAAGGGGCTGTTCATTTTCGTCACTTGAGGAATCTGAGTTGTGATCCTTGGGAAAACAGAAAAAACTACATGTATTCACTTGCATATTGCAGGGGTTATTTGTTGTGCTGTACAGAATAATCGCTGCGATTTGCAGCTTCATAGCTTTCTCCATTTTCTCAAGGATCACAACTCAGATTCCTGAATTGACGAAAATGAACAGCCCCTTTCACTCCATTCTCATGAAATCTGTCATGAACACTCAAGCAGCCCTGCCAGCACTAACTTTACCCTTTTCGACCTTAGCAACCCGGGGCCTTTCAATCATCTGGACAGACACGCTACCACTTGGTTACAATTGACCTAATATTTGTGTGGCGGTCTAGGAAAACCTAGCGGATGTCGCATTTAAGGAAAGTGTAAATGGCCTTGCTGAACCCGCACATTTCAATAGCTGAAATGTACTACATAACAGGTAAACAGTAGTAGATCGATGTGCAGGCAATCTGACAGCCCTTGTTGATCATTTAGCGACATCCGCCGGGTTTTCCTAGACCGCCACACATTTGTCCTAATGTCAATAGAAAAAGACTATTTCTTGCCTTAGAATAGGAAGAGACTTTTCTAGTCCCAGTTCCGTTCTGGCAGCGAACTTCAAAGCCCGAAAACTACTGCTTTCCGTGTGTTTGCAGTCTGCCTGGTGTTTTTTTGTGGTATGGTAATCCTGGCATTAGAACGCTCATTAAGTATACAGCTGTCAGACTCAAGTTATTTTATTGGCTGACTGAAGTGGAGATACAACATTCACAAGAAGGGTTTATTTGCAGAGTTTCTGTGACCTACCGGAAAACATTTGAATTAACGCTTCAATATCTACCATGGGAGTGTCATGAAAAAATTCATATATGTTTGCTTTCATTCAAAGATAATGGCTCGTGACAAGCTTGGAAATATTTCTCAATAGGTTTTTATGAGTTGTAAAAATATGTTTTTGCTAATACATTTTGTTCAAGAGTATTTTTACATTCTTCAGAGTTGTGTGACCAGGGACCATATGCATATAATGCATTGTGAATTTTTATATAGGCAACGCCATTCATTTGTTAAGTACAACTATTTACTTCTAAAAATGAGAACTATGGCATCCATCACATTTATTTTTCATGAATAAATCATCTGGCATCAATTACTTTTAAAACAACAGCCTCTTTTAAAAATCAATGTCGTTTGGTGAAAAATTTGTTTTAAAAGCTCTTCAGAGTGAAACGAGTTTGGCAATTCAATGTCATATTGAGTAAATCACAAAACTTGATAAAATTATTCTGTATGTGCAGTGAATGAAATTTAGAACCAGGCTCACATTGAGTAGGGTTTGTCGTTGTGGTAGACTCACTTTTCTGTTCCCTGATTGGCAATTTGAGGTCTCCTCTGACAAACATAAATATTTGTTATTACTATTTAGGAGCTGCCGGGGTGAAGTCACTCGGTGTGGCTGGCATTCGATCAGAAGGTCCCGAGTATGATCCCCACTTTTGGATGAGACTTTGGCTAAGTCTCTTTTCCTCAATTGTAGTGGTTTGGGTCTCCGACTAGCGGGCAGAGGGTCCCGGGTTCAATACCACTGGGCGTGAGACTGGGCAAGTCTCCTTGCCTCACTGGCCAGGGTCCCCGCCAGAGGGTACTTTGGGTACAAATATAGTACCCTAAAGAAATTTGAGGGTACGATATAGTACCCTGAAAAAAATCACTTCAGTAATGTTTTTCTTAAATTTGTTTCATTTAAAATGCAACTTTCATGCAGAAGGAAGACTAATTTTGCATTCTGGAGTGTAAAAAATGACTCTGGAGGCCATTAGTAACAGAAAAAAAATTTTTGAAAAAAAAATTTTTTTCAAAAAATTTGTTGAATTTTTTTTCTCCCCCCCCCCCC
>NMRB01000401.1:233138-265661 GCA_002633025.1 Notospermus geniculatus
TCCACCCAGGTGTATACATGTAAATGGGTACCGGTCGGAAATGTTTGACTGTAGCACTGAATGGGCAACTCATCTGAGTTCTACTGGAAGGTTTCAGGACAGACTGGGGTTAAAGTGTAAAGTCAGATAATAACCTGTACCGTATTTGATAGCAGACTATAAACCCAAACTTTAACTTTAACTTTTATTGGCTCACCCCACCGAGGGGTTAAAGGGGTACCTAGCCAGCAGAGATGGTTTATGTGAATGTCTAGTCATGTGCACTTTGTGGCAGCCGGATTGTAACACTTTCCTGGAAGTGGAGTATGTCTGAATTGCATGGGTCTGCGTCAAGGATTAAAATTTGAAAGTGCTTTGAAATTGTATCCTCGCATAAAAAAATCTGGTTGCAATTACAAATGATAAATTGAAATTATTTTTGTAATTATCTTCTAAAACACCAGAATGAACCGAATTACATAACGGGATAACCTCCTGCAAACGTCTCTAAGCAGTGCAACAGACAACAGGCTTGGAGAATTTCATATCCTGAGAGATGTCAAGTGATATCGATTTGGTTATTTTGAGTGGAAAATGAAAAAAAAACATAAGTGTCTTTTCATGTACTTTTAGTCTCAGATATTCCACTGCAGACATCGTCTGAGTAAATTGACCGTTCTGTCTGACAGCTGGGGTGAATTGAGTCAGGGAATTTGATTATGGCCTTTGTAGACCAACCTGGAGATGTGACTATGGGCTGTAAGGAGACAACTGGCTTGTCGTTAGGTCTGATTGATCGACTGGCTGGTCAGATGTTCGCTCCGATTGACGCACTTATTTCATTGTTGGTAAAAGTAAAGTTGTCTCCGAATTTCGCAAGTTTTCGACCCCAATCGGGGTCTTCTTCAGAAGTGAAAGTGGATTTCGAAATTTTCGACCCCAACCGAGGTCTTCCTCAGGCACTTTCTAGTAGAGATGCCAGAAATGAAAGTGAAAGATCCCAGAAGTGATCCCAGATTTATCTTTGGGAAAGATTTTCACCGAAAGGTTATGTATCTGCCTTCAAATTAGCCCAGGGGAAAAGCTTAGTGTCACTTCTACAAAATGTCCTTGCCTTTACCCTGCGTTTGCAGAAATAATGGTCAGAGCACAAAAGTTTGTTTACTAGAGATTTTGTGATTTGCTGTCAAAACCCATGTCACCCAGCAAGGCCTATACTACTAGTTTGGATCAAATACTCGTGTGATAGACAGGGCAACTCTCTGTGACGGCTTCAGTTCCCTTCGTTTTGCAACAAAAACATCCCTGTTTTACCTTCAACTTGTCTTGGCTTTGTCTAAATTATTCGACATCACATCAAAGTGAATTCTAAATTATTCTAAAGACGTCATACCTTCATTTTCGCAAACGACCAACAGTCTTTTTTGAGAAAACAAGTCATGAATTGTTAATGTGTTGATGAGTTGATGTTTCAAGTCATTTGGCCATTTGCACCTTCGCCTCACACTATAAGTAGCTTCCTTCTTTTCTGCTTTAGTGCATGTGAGCAACCTAGCCTACCTGCGGGTATTTAGGCCTATATCTGCAAAAAAAAACTTCACATAATAAAGATTTGAAAGTCATGATCCGGAGCCCTAGCTGAGAAAGTTGGTTGTTGGGCGATGATGCAGTCGTCAGGATGATCTCGAGATGTAGCTGAGAAAGATGTTGGGTGGTGCTACAGTCATCAGGATGATCTCGAGATGTAGCTGAGAAAGATGTTGGGCTGTGCTACAGTTGTCAGGATGATCTCGAGATGTAGCTGAGAAAGATGTTGGGCGACGCTGGAGTCGTCAGGACGATCTCGAGATGTGGCTGAGAAAGATGTTGGGCTGTGCTACAGTCGACAGGATGATCTCGAGATGTGGCTGAGAAAGATGTTGGGTGGTGCTACAGTCATCAGGATGATCTCGAGATGTAGCTGAGAATGATGTTGGGCTGCTGTGCTACAGTCGTCAGGTTGATCATGAGATGTGGCTGAGAAAGACGTTGGTATCTGAGAAAGTTGTTGGGCGATGCTGCAGTCGTCAGGATGATTTTGAGATGTGGCTGAGAAAGATGTTGGGCTGTGCTACAGTTGTCAGGATGATCTCGAAATGTGGCTGAGAAAGATGTCGGGCGACGCTGCAGTCATCGGGATGATCTCGAGATGTAGCTGAGAAAGATGTTGGGCTGTGCTACAGTCGTCAGGATGATCTCGAGATGTGGCTGAGAAAGACGTTGGGCTGCGCTACAGTCGTCAGGATGATCTCGAGATGTAGCTGTGAAAGAGTTAGATTCTCATGCCATATCAAGAGTTAGATTCTCATGCCAACCAATCGGTATAATGAGCACATCAAAATGCCTATGATGTTCTTTTGCACCAATATAGAACAATCAGAAATGAATTGCTTTTTCCAATGCAGGAGCAAAACAAGAGATTATAGAATCCTAAGAGACTAATCAAAATTTCTTTCACAAATTGACATGATAGATGATACAAAACAGTTAAGCATGAAGAGGTAATAATAAAGGGAATGAGGCCCTTGGGACCAATTTCACTGACCTGGCCTTCATCTGAGGTCAGATTTAGACCCTTGTGGCAAGGTGAAAATGGATGGGATTGCTAATGTGGGTTGAGAGTACTTGGCCTTGTTACAATTAAACATAGAAAATGATGGATTGTTTCTAAACCTTTTGGTGGCATTTGATTCTGCGTGAGAAAGCTGTTTGTTGAGCCTAGCGTACATCGGCCCTGCGACTGGAAGCAACTACCGGCAATGGCGTTTCCGGCAACGGTTGGCGACTACCTGGAACCAGCAGCAACTGATCAGATGCTCAAACAGGCCAATGTACAGGCACCGGCAACGCTATTGCCGACCATTACCGCTAGTTCCTGCCAGTTGCTCACGTTCTACTCATTGCCAATGGTTGCTTCTAGTCGTCTTCAGTCGCTTCCGATGCACGCGCGCTGGCAATGAATTTCCGCATTTGTGAAGCACACCTGGTCACGTGATGGAATCCCGTGACCCACAACATGATTCCCGAGTGGTCCGATTGGAAGACATCGACAGTTTCTTTGTGGCACTCAGTACCATTGCCTGTCCAATGTGCGCACTCCGGATTGAAGACTGGATTGTGCCACTTGTTGCCGCAATGACCTGTCGTGTTCAGTTGCTTCCAGTCGCAAGGCCGATGTACACTTGGCTTAACTATCGTTATTCTATGGAAGGCTATGGTGGGATCCCCATCCATGCAGCTACTTTCTGCTTACAAGTATATTTTCATTGGCTATATTTGCATTTTTTTCAAGCCGTAATGACAGATTTCTAAGTCTGTCGCACTTTCTTTTCTACAAGTTCTTACAACAGCATGTTGGTGATGAAAACATGTTCGTACTGCTTATGAAAAAGCAGCATGATCCATCTTAGCTTTGCGACAGTAATGAAGGTTGTTGTATATAATATCCCTCATTACCCTATATACTGATACAGACAGATCTTATGAGGTTTACCAATCCTTCTCCTCGACCAACCCAAGGACCTCTTCGCCTGTATTCATTGTGTTTGTCAGGTTGCTGTGGTCTCCTTCAGGTCCCCATAAATGTTGCTTGCTTGTCTGGGAGAGGTTTGGGACTCACCTTAGGAGAAGGTGATGGATCATGGGTTTATTGGTGTGCTATGCTGAGTATCCCGGGGCTTACAGGTCAACATTGTGTCTATTGAAGCAACTCGACGGATCCGTCGCAGATCAAAAAACCACCACGCGCAGCAGGTCTACATTTCAGCGATTGAGAGGAACTCGGAGCAACTGGCAGTTACCTCGAACAGCCTGCTCATGTCGACAGCGCGTCTTACATGCCCCCAGTCCATTCCATTGCTGCCATTTTCTTTTTTCAGTATATGTCACGTGATTTACAATGAAATATCCCCTTCAAGCAACTGATCAGTCGCAAGCAGGCGCAGGTTGACGGATCTGAGTGGAACTGGAGACAACTAGTCACCGAAAAGTAGAATATGGGCAACTCGCGGCAACTAGCGGATCCGGCAGTTGCTCAGAGATGCAAGTGCGGTCAGGTCGACAAAATCAGCAACTGATCAGTCACTCCGAGTTGCTTCCATCGCCGGAAAGCTAGTTGCCGCGAGTTGCCTCAAGATGCAATGTCGACCTGTAAGCCCCTTCTTTATGAAAATACCGGTACAAGATTGTGCTGGACGTCCAGAGATGAAGATACCAGGCCTACGAAGAGCTAGATTCTGCTGGAGTAATATTGGTTTTAGCTTGGAATACAAGCATGTTCTTCCGGAGAATAGGTTCTTTTTCAGCTATTGGCTTCTTTTTGCAAACAACAAGGTCGTATCAGAAAAATCGGTTGTTTGGTTCTTTTTTCTCACGTTGGGTTGTCCTCAACCTCTTGCCACAGGCGTAAACCGAACAACTAGGTTCAACTCTTTTGTGGAAATCATAGGTTTGCTATGTTGGTCAGTATTGCCTATCGACAGTACCGGGATTCGAACCCACGTCTTCACATAAGGCAACACCACCAGCATTGAGGGAAAGCTTGGACACTAATGTGCGAAATCCCCATCGTATGATGGGGATTTGTGTACTTTGGTTGTGCACGCTTTCCCTCATGCTGGCGGTGTTGCCTTATGTGAAGACGTCGGTTCGAATCCCGGTGCTGTCAATTCTTTGACGAGATGTTCTATCAGAAACAAGTCGATTTTGTAGGGAAAACTACATTTTTGTGAAAAAAAATGTAATTCTTGGTAAACAGTAAAAGCATCCTCTATAGGAGATAAGAAGCTGAGAAATTGACTAACTTTTTGAAGATTGGGCCAGTCTTCACCATTCATGAATACAAATATCTATAAGTTCATTTTATCTTCCATTGTCACTGACGAATATCCTAAACCCAACTCTGTAATTTTTCACTCACATAACTTATTCCCGCATGTAAAAAATCCTATAACCTTGCGACACTTGCAAGCTACTGTAGAGTTTCTTAGCCTAGTTTGTATTCAGCTCTTGGCTACCGAATTAGTATTGCAGCCAATATAGAAAGTTCTTTAGGTTTTATTAGCTTAGTTAGTTGTTCAGTAGCTAAAAATTTTTTACGGTTAGTCCATAGGGAATATTTTGGGCGGTTCTTTTTGCACCTGGGATGTTATGATCCAGGGATATGTGCTCAATTAGAATGGCTTACCATGTTAGTGAGAAAGTAGAACAAATTCCAGATGTGTGCAGTTACAGACTCACTGAAACCATGCCCAAAATCCATGAATTCAAACACTCACCGGGAGTACATTTAGTTCAGTCTTATGCAGGTGCGTGTCTGTGAAGCACGGTTTCTGCCAGAAATTGTTTGAGGGTACCGGTACTATTTTCTTCAAAATCAACAAAAACCCCATGAAATTCTGTTCCTTTGAGTGTACTAGCATCGTAAGCTTAATACCTTCTGGCATAAACACTGTGAAGGTAGATCTGTAGGCTATGTATATAGAGTCCGATATTAATATTTTAGTTAGTTTGGGACACATTGCAGATAACTCATTTTATCAACAGAAAATTACACTCAGAGATAACACTAAGGTTTTCTTTAGGAAAATTTCAAATTATCTTTGAGAAAGAAATCACAAAATGATAGTGTATACCCCGTACCACCACAAGAATATTGCAAAAGATCACATCGTTGCTTTCAGTCGGGTAAGAAAAAACCTCGCGTAGGGATTTGCTACGAAGAAATATCAGGAAGGGATGCACTGGACTGAACAGCTTTGAGTATTCATGTTGATGTGAATTTTTTGCCAGCGGGTTGACGTTCTTTTGCGAAAGAACCTACGTTGGAATCTTAAGGGATGGATGTTGCTGGAGACGCTAACTTCTGAATTGGAACTGCAGGAACTGCATCTACGAACCCAAGGCAGAAGAAGCCAGTATCATTGTGTGCACCTTCGTTCAGTTACACGTACTATACCATCACAGATTGAGGCAAAAAGGACACTAGTCTGGCCTACTCCTTGCAGGGTTGGTGGAACAGTGTCGGAACAGTGTATGTGAACTGAAAACAGTCAAAAGGATACTAGTATGCGAGTACTCTTTGCAGAGTTGGTGGCAGATTGTACTTGTGAATCAAAAGCAGTCCAAAGGATACCAGTACTCTTTGCAGAGTTGTGGCAGTCGTCGAAAGGATACTGGTACTCTTAGAATTAGTGGCAGTCCAAAGGATACCAGTACTCTTAGCAGAGTAAGTGACAGTCGTCCAAAGGATACCTACTATTTGCAGAGTTAGCGACAGTCGTCCAAAGGATACCAGTACTCTTAGCAGAATTAGTGGCAGTTCGAAGGATACTATGCTTTTAGCAGAGTTGGTGCCAGATTGTACAGTCAGAGCAGTTGTGAAACAAAAGCAGTCAAACGGATACTAGAACTCTAGCAGCGTTAGTGGCAGTCCAAATGACACTACATGTAGTATACTCTTAGCAAATTATACTGTCTGAGCAGTCGTGAACCAAAAACTGTCGTGAATTTCAGCCGCTCTCACTTTAAGTGAGCCAGTCAACTAAACATATTAGTAAATTAGGATAGATTTACATGTCAAAATCTTATGAAACAATTTAGGTACAGATAACCTGTCTTGCTGAAAGATCTCAGGAGACTCTTGTGCCATCTCCCGTCTTGTAAATCTATGCATTATGTAAAGCGTGTTAAACCCGGTGCAGACAGAATCGAGACACGAAGACAGACTGGTGTAACATGATCGAAAATAGCCATTGATTTTGACTTACGATGAATGGAATTTATATTGGCTGTCACAGTGATTTGTAAGCTGCTGAAGATATGGATCGTCACCAATGGGAAATACGGTGCAGAAAAACGAAAGACAATTAGCATTAGAAGTGTTCTGTCAGTACCTGTCAATTATTCGAGTGGGATAGTTTGGATGTTCTAGGAAAAAATTGTAAGACATGAAAAAATAGGAGAAAGTTCCATAGAACAGAAGAGAGTTTTGGTGAATGGATTCATGACACACGGTTTATAGGCATTCACCAAGTTTTATGTTTTCAGAATTCCCGACACACTTTGGGGTAACAGATCGGGAAGCAATTGATTTTCACTGTTTTGAAAAGATTAAAGACTAAAGACTAAAAATTAAAGACTAAATTTTTAAAAATTAAAGAAAAAAGATTAAAATTAAAGACTAAAGATTTTAAAAAATTAAAGACTAAAGATTAAAAAAATTAAAGACTAAAGACTGAAGATTAAAAATTAAAGACTAGAGATTAAAGAAAATTAAAGACTTAAGACTGAAGATTAAAGACTTGGAAGAACTTAGCATGCTGAGCGGGGAAGAGAGCATGGTACACAAATTATTCCAAAAAAGACCTCTTTGTCAACACCTCTGGCACTTTCTGCTCTCTCAAAAAGAGTTCGACAAAGGAGTATAAAAATTGTTTGTGTTACGGATATCTGAGACTTCTTCCATCTTCCGTGCCTTATTGAGATTCATGTCTGATACCTCAGATAACTCAGTAGCTATCTCTTCTGACTGAGGACATATTGGATAAGAAAAGGACAACATCAATTTGCCAAGCATGGCTGGACGTTTCTTTAATGCTGCATAGGCACAGCATTTTTGCCTCGGAGAAAAACCGATCTGCTGACAAAGCATCATCTGAGTGGATTACGCAAGTTGAGATATTGGTATTGGCTTTTGTATGGTGTTGAATCACCACCTGAAGCTCAGTCCATCAGTGCATGTTACTTGTATATTTACAATTACTTTCTGCATATGCAGTAGGGACACTGCCCAAGCTGGCAGTTGGCAACATCTAGTTGTGACCTTGACCTTGAGAAAGTCGCAGGTTTTTCATCTTGACCTTGAACTCTATGGATACAAGTAGCAACATTTGGAAATGGCCTTGACCTTTGGAGAAAGTAGGCCTGATCAAGTGTGACAGTAGGTATTTGACCTTGGCCTTCAATTCTATTGATATAATTAGGAACCTTTGGTAGAACTTGATCAGAGTGGAGCAGTGTGCCATTTAGTCAGAATACTTAGGAGATAAGACGAACATGACCTTGACCTCAACTGCCTTGGATTTTGAGTGACCTTGAACTGTCATGAATAATTTGCAGTGAAACTTGTGTGTTCTAAATTCCACAACACTTGGACTTTATAATGTATGACTGTTGAGGTTTGGCTTGGATTGTAATTGATAGGATTCTTTACTTAGTGTCAACATAGGCATCGTTAACCTAGAATTTTGATCAATTGGAATTGCATTATGTTGTAAGGAGGAGTGAGGATGCAAAAAATGAACTTTGACCATAAGATGAGTGGCACACCCAAAAAAAATTGCTGATGTTCTGATTACTGAGGATCAACCTATACATTCCATGACTCTTGATTTGCAAGAACTACTGTTGATATTTTTGAAGGGTTGAGTAATAGCTAGTTCATGTCCTTGGGTGTGCTGTGTCATGTTAACGAAATGCACTATCCAGTAGAAATACATGTTGAGTAGAGATAATACTATTTTTTGCCACGCATCTCGGATTCTGTGTCCGTCACTGACTCATGTTGATATATCGATAACGTGATGCAACATCCAGTTACCGCGGTGATCTAACCATTCTGGAGTGCTGCCATCTGTGAGTGGACCAAGGAACTGAACATTCTTCCCTCTTGCTGTGTTTATATTTTGCTTCCTGCTCAAACTATGGTGCTTTTTGTCGACCTGTGTACGCTTGGAAATTCGATGTTTGTAAAGTCGTGGAAGTGGCTAGGTTTCATATACTCTTCAAGAAATCTTCAATCGATTTCGAGCTGACATGTTGTATTCGAAAGAAATATTGCTGGAAACTTGGACTCGAACTCGAACTTTGGTTTCCAACGAGTACAAAGGCACAGATTTGTACAGAGCTTTTCTAAGCTGACGTGACCTTTGACCCCATGATGTCCGCCATGTTCATAGACTATGAAATATTGAGAATCTTCCCTCCGAGTGGACGGTAGTGGCAATGTTCCCACGACACCAGCGCCGGTGGACTGTCATCACCGACGAACAACGTATACTTTGGGTAAGTTTCCATGGTCAGGTTGTTTCTGCTCACTGGTCTAAAACAGGTGAGCTATTGCCATACTGCAGCATCCGTCGTCGTGAACATGGTTGGCACATATCTAAACTTATGCAAGCCGGGTTAGGAACTTCAAACTTGGTAGGCAAGTACCTTATGGCAAAAATGTGTGGCGGTCTAGGAAAGCCCGTCAGATGTCGCTGAATGATCAACAAGGGCTGTCAGATTGCCTGCTACTGTTTACTTGTTACGTAGTACATTTTAGCTATTGCAACGCACGGGTTCACCAAGGCCATTCCTCAAATGCGACATCTGACGGATTTTCCTAGACCGCCTCAAATTTTCTGCAGACAGGTCAGGAACTTGAAACTTGGTGTGCAGGTACCTTATGGCAAACATATTCTGTAGATTGAAACTTCGCGCAACAAATTGTACACCTTAAAAACCTGTGGGGGGCTTATTGAAAAAAACTTCTTTTGGTTATATCTCCTGAACCTTGGGTTCTTCAATCAAGAAACTTTTATGTTAGGTTCCTCTAATGAGAAAACCGTTGACATAGATCCTGGGTTTCTGATTTGACCTACTTTTTGAAGGTCACAATGATCTGATTTCAAACAATAGCTACTGTTTGATCTAGCTTCTTCTACTTTCATACAGTATGGCCCTGTGGGACCACTACACAAGAGAAAAATAATACATGTAATGCGGTTGGATAATATGGCCACCAGGTGGTATTATGTCTTCATCTTCCTTAGTGACATGTGAGCACAATGGCCCGGGCCATTCCATATATTCTTCAAAAAAAACTTCAAATCGATGTTGTCATTATATTCTGACCTATTTATCTCTCTACCCGCATTTGTTATATGAATCGGTGAATAACAGTAGATTTTTTTACCTCATTCTGGATGTTGCCTTCCTCCCCTCTCAGACAGTAATTCAACAACAAGAGTACATCTAGCTCCCAACTGCTCCCAAATTACCATCCTGATAAATTCACTTCCTTTTGACATTATGGCAAATTATGGAGATCCGTAGACACATTTGGGAATCAGTCGTCATGGTTACGGGGCAATTCAACCAGTCAGGTCGGAACTCTCTGAACTCAGGTATCTGCATTTTAGATCCCTTCTAACAAGAGAGGTGCTAAACTAAATAGAGAGTAACCGTGTGGTGTTAAACTGATATAGCGGTGACTGTCCTTTGAAGATCCTAGGTCAGGTTGAATAAGGACACTCTCGTATACCATTCTCAAATTTGCAGATCTGCGCACTTCTGCCGAAATCTCAACCAGAACCTCGATCTGAAACCAGCTGACGTGACGCTATCCATGATTCAGCAATTGTTGAGTCTGACGCGATGTCTTCGACGTCACGGGGGTCTGCATCACGTCATTCAGTTTCAGACCGAGGTTGTGGTTGAGATTTCGGCGGAAGTGCGCAGATCTTTGTCGTTTACGTCAATTTGAGAACGGTCTATAGCACTGCCATCTGTGCCGCCATGAGTCGACACTGTTTTGGGAAGGTCAGTGATCCTCTTGACCTTTTCCGGACTGGGGCTCCCTTGGCTCTGGACTGAAGCAAAAATTTCTTTCTTCCCATCACCCACCATGGCCCACACGGCTTCAATCGCTTGCCGAGTATGTTTGCAAATGCTCGGCCAATATTCTTGCAAAGCGCCACCGGCCAAATTTGGCTGAAGACACTGAACTGAAAAGTGTTCAAGGCCACCTGCTGCAATGATGGGAGCATCAGAAATCTGGCGTTATTATCCCTGTATATGATCGGATAAAAAACATCAAGCATTCTGATGCAAATGAAGTAGGCTACAGTATGTTGCACAATTGACCTACCTTATCCACGTACCTTCCACGAACGTCACGTGGAAGGTACGCTTCAGTTCATTGCGTATGGTACAGGTGCGTCACGCATCTATTCTGCGTGAGGTCTGCGCACCACACGCGAATGACCTCATGTCTTTACTGCGTGCCTTCCATGATAGTGCACGACGTCCGCGGAAGATACGAGGACGGTACGCGCATGATGCTGCATGTGGTATGCAGATGGTGTGCGAGGTGGAAGGGAGGTCATGCAATTGTGCAACATACTGCATGTATTAACTTTCATTTGGCACTCTCGCCCATCCCAGGCAATTTTGTATTCCATTGACCATCTTATGCCATCTAAAATGGGTTCCACTGACTCGTGCTGAATATTTTTTTTTTGGGGGGGGCACCTGTCTGAAACAGACTCCTGCTGATATTGCAATGCCGTGTGGTATCCGACAAAAAATGCATCGGCGGAAGACTTCAGATGCTGTTGAGAGTCTGCCTTCCTTTGTCACGTCGTCGGCTGCCGATATCATTATTCTCCACAGTGACTCACCAGCTGAGGATTAAATCACACAACAGGGATGGCCACCTCATTTACAATTCAACAGGTATCACTCGAAATCCAAGCTTAGTCATCCAGTATTCAATATGTTTGCGACTTGATTAAAGGGACTATGAACCTTTTTCTGTTCAGCTTTGGAAGTTTTGTCCACAGTGTCTACAGGCTCGCGTACATCGGCCTTGCGACTGGAAGCAACTACTGGCAATGGCATTTCCGGCAACAGTTGGCGACTACCTGGAACCAGCAGCAACTGATCAGATGCTCAAACAGGCCAATGTTCGTGCACCGGCAACGCTATTGCCGACCGTTGCTGCTAGTTCCATCCAGTTGCTCATGTTCTACTCGTTGCCAGCGGTTGCTTCTAGTTGTCTTCAGTTGCTTCCGATGTATGTGTGCTAGCAATGAATTTCCTCTTTTGTGGAGCACACCTGGTCACGTGAATGTTTATCACATGACTCCTGAGTGGTCTGATAGGAAGACATCGGCAGTTTCCATGTAGCATTCAGTACCATTGCCTGTCCGATGTGCGCGCTCCAGATTGAAGACTGGAATGTGCCACTTTTTGCCGCAATGCCCTGTCGTAATCGATGTGTGTGGAATGCGTACATCGATAGCGACTGTTGTGTTCAATTTCTTCCAGTCGCAAGGCCGATGTACACTAGGCTTAAGCCTTTATCTTCCCCTTTTACTGGCACATTACTGTTCAAAGTAACTGAGTTTGCCAACAAGGTTGCTGGGACCACACCTGTCATAACTACCTTATCACAAATGGGAACATCGTCTCTTTGAGGTAAGGAACTACAGTATACAAGATTGTATACTGTAGTACTGACCAGTCCTGGGCAATGTTCTGTAGGATAGTGGTGGCTCAAGTACTGGCCAGAGTGGCCCAACTCATTATCAATTCACCAGGCTCTCCTTTCGGTTATTCACAGTGACTCATCCAGTCTCAGCGATCTATGAGTCTCCTAGTCCGAGTAGGACAGATCGCTGGCCTTGCATTCTTGCCTTGGCAAGGAGTTCGTCTGAAAGTACAGTCCACTGTTTGTCTTCCATATTCTGAATTATGCTGCTCCCTCTTCTAACCGATTGGCTCACTGCTTCCTTGTGTTCTTGGGTAAGTTTATAATCCATGTGAGAGTTTTCTCTTGCATGTTGGCTCTACATGGGCCATTCGACTGTTAAAACTATATGGCAGTCATTTGTGTCTTTGGTCTCCAACATTAAGTCACAGGCAGGGGCGGATCCATGATTTCAGAAAAGAGGGGGTGCACTGTGCTAGAAACATTGAAATCTGCGGTGAATTTCAATGATTTGCTCCAAATTTCAGGATTTCATGGTCAATTTTACAGATTTGTTGGCCGAAAGGGGGGCGCGGGCCAGGTGCACCCCCGGATCTGTGCCTGACAAGGAAACCAACAATGGCGAATTGCCCATTGTTTGAGAGCCAACTTGCAGGAAAAACGTTACCCTGATTCCTTGATATGGTACATGCGTGTTGGAGTGACCAGAGGCATATTTAAATACTTCACATTCTTGTGAAAACCACGCCTTGGTTTCTGTCTGGATCACATCCTTCACGCAAGCTGTAGCCAAATCACGGAAATGCCTCTAATGTAAGACGGGTTTAATACAGCAATTCAGTTGAGCAACATGACTTCACCGTCAGCAAGCATCATCGAGGGATGTCGGGAGATATTTCCTTGTGTATTGCATATTTCCTTTGTGCCCCATCCCCAACCCCAACCTGTTGCTAGAGTTAAGCGATCTTTGATTTCAGGTTTCATTTAGGAAAGTTGAGGTTATCATTCATAAGAAATGAAAACATTTTGCACCATCAATTTTTTTCCATGCAAATGTACCTAATATCTAACATGAATCTCTTGTTTCTTTCTTTTCATGGATGTACCCTTGATGTCATAATAGGTAAGTGTAATACATGTACCGGTAGTTCTCTAGATTTTAGGATAAATTGTGTGTGAAATGAAAGTTTTCGGGAAAAGTGTCCACTGATATGCTCGTCTCCAGTGAGACCGTGGTGATACTTCAAATTTTCCACCAACAATGCCAGCGTTTACCGGCGTACATATAACTATATGCCACGGAAATAAGGGCCGTATTGTACAGGGTGGGCCAGAGAAAGTGTCCTTCGAACAATAGGAAAACAATAGAAATGCTATTGTCCGAGGGACACTTTCTCTGGCCCACCCTGTAGTACCTTCCTTAACTCTAAGGTTATGCGGAAGCAATATATGCAATGCATTTTCGCATACAACATATCGCTTCCGTATCCCGTATACCCATTCCGGATGTCTGGTAATTAAAAATGCAGCCTTAAAGTGGACCTTTGAGTTAAGGTAGGGTTCTTGAATACGGGCCAAATACTTAGCCAAGCATAGAGTAAACCATGTACTGAGTACATGCTCTATGCTTGTCCGAAGTATTTGGCCCGTATTCAAGAACCCGTGTTCCATGTGTTCACTTCAATTCCTTTCCGAAATCCAATCTTCGTGCCACATCTGGTTTCTTGATATTCAGAACCATTCTGAGAAGGTGGCACGTGTTGCAATTCCGATCTTAACGAGGAAGATCATTGCGCCATTACGGGTAATATGAGTTATCAAGGTGCACAGGGACCTGGGAAGAACGTGTCACCTGGTATGTGCTCGAGGTAGAGTAATAGTCATGATCTGCAAAAATGACTCGAGGCGAAAGATGAGAAATACAAGTTTTTACGTCTTTTTTATATCACAAAAACAGATGAAAGACAAGATTGCTTGGAAAATATTCACCTGATGCCTGTGATGACTCACTGGTAATTACAAAAGCCTCGTAAGACAATAAACTAGTGACGCACCTACCCCTTGCAACGTGGAATCATTCCTAATCCTCGTTTTGTATGCAACAGGTGGTCTCGCTTAGTCATGGGGATAAACTGTTGTTAGTTGCCAATGGACTGTCAATTTGGAAGGTTTTATTTTACCGTATATCATGTAACAGTTGAAGAATTGATCTGGGATTTGTTTGTTGCTGTCTGCATGGGCATAGTCAAAGTCCTAGGGGACAAAATAGGGCCGTTTTGACAACAGGCAAAAATCCACATGCGATACGATCGAATCCGATTGTGGTTCAAAACTCTTGCGTGTAATGTGGTCCAATGTGGATTTTGGACCGCATTGGACCACATACAACCACATTCAAATCTCGTCTAAATGCAAATGAGACCCGATTACGGGTCGATTGGATCCAATCGGATTGAATCTGAATGTGGATTTTTGGCTTGTCGTCTAAACGGCCCTAATGTCGTGGAGCGAAGTGTTCTAGGGAATGAAATGTCCTCAAATCCAGCAACAGACACGGTTGTTGGTAGATAATTCATCTGGTTGTAAAGGTTCATTTGAAGTAGGGCCTATAATTTTGACAAGATGTATTGAATGACCCGAAAGATCCTTAAAATGTAACTACGTGTAATGAAGGACATCAAAATTGGGCTTGCTCCCACAGCAGCAGGGTTATATCTAGGCCATTTTAGAGCGGCGGTACGCCGCGCCGCCGAAAGGGGGCGCCGCTGAGTCCTTTTTTAACCCCCTAGGGCGCCGCTCTGCCCCTAAAAAAAAAAAAAAAAAAAAAATTTTTTTTTAAGGTTTTGGTACCTCCCAGACCCTCTGCCATGGTCCCTTTTGGTCGTATCACCTTAGAAACCGCCTTAAATTGGCTGTTGACTGGAGTTATAAAGGCATTTTTAACTGAAAAGCCTCTCAAATTCCGTTAGTAGAAATGTCGCGAATAAAAAGTGCCCTTTTCTAGGTTGAAGTGCCCTTTTCACAAAGTTTGCACCGTGCCCTTCTGAAATCCTAGATATAACCCTGAGCAGATACATGTATGTTTTACAACAGTCGTAGTCAAATTTACAAGAGGGATTAGGCCTAAGGTTTAGATGACTTGTGACGGCACAACTGAAAATTTTATGATAAAAAGGCACCCCCACTCTCTATAGTGAGGAAATGCAACTTTCGCTTGAATTTGACTCGATCACTGTTTTGAACTTGGATAGACAAATCCTCTTTTCTCCGATTCATAATCTGTTGCTGACTTTTGGCCATGACACTGTCATTATCTTCAATACTGAAGGCCTGCAAAGCAGTCTACAGATTCTGTTCACATTTTGCTGGTTAAATTTCGACTTCAATGTCATAATGGATTCGGAGTTTTCTGTGACTTCTTTCATCATTCTAATGGAAAATTTTGTTGTTCTAGCTGTCAGATGCAGTTAGTGGTGCATCGATTGCCTTGTGGGGATTTTGTCTGCCCAGTGGATAAGAATTGCCTCAATTTCTTTAAATTCTTGCCAGTGATTAAGAAATCAGCATCAGCAACATTGAAGATGCCTGTCACATGCTGCATTGCTGCTGCCCCCTCACACGAATGTAATGCTTGAGCTGTCTTCAAAGGGTGATGAGCATCAGATGCTGATAAGTAAATGTAGGCAGAGCAGCTGTAGAGATATAACACTGTTGGATGCTCATCCAAGTACAACCACAGTCTTATCAGGCACTGATCTAAGGGCCCAGACCCCCTTTGTTCTCCGCAGCCAATGATATTTTGCGTGAATTGCATCTCAGAACGTTTAGATTTTAAAACTTTCACACAGAGAATCCATAGGCCCCATTAGGCATGGGCACCTAAGCATCCAGCTTTACCTGTCGCCGGCCACCATCTCCAGATTACCCTCCCCAGCAAAAAATCCTGAATCCGGCCATGTTTTAATTGTATACGGGCTATTTTATGGGGTGTCATGTTCATGCTTTATGTGAAATTGGAAGCAAAATGGAAGCTTGGCTACAGGTGCTATGGAATGTGCTCTGGTCTCTGGATTGAAATGATCAGTTCCGGAAATATAAAGGATTTTGAAAAGCACCCCAACACACCTGCATCACCATAACAGCAAGATGTCCTTCGATAGATTGAGGAGAAGGCAAAATACAGTGGCACACCTGAATGAAAAACTGTGTTGGACACTTGCTTGGTCACAGGACACACCCTCAGTTCACACAGACAGTACCATGCAGTGCTGCCCCTTTCTACAGAAAGAACCAAGAATTACAACTCTTTCACACTCTGTCAAGTGCTGCCCACTGTTAGCCATCCTGTAACGAGACTGAAGCCAGCAACAAACAGTCATGCCATCTTGAGATCATGCCTTGAACTTGATCCAGATGACAGAACTAAACTACCAACCAAGCGTCTCCTATTGAGGAAATCCTTCTGGCCATTTTGAATGGGACGTGGGAAATTGTGAAAAAAATTTCACTGGACTCTGTTGCATAATCTTCAAGATGACTTTCTCAATTTTCGTGATTGATTTTGGCCCTTGGGGTAAGTTTTCTTGTTGTTCATTACCTAATTTGTGTGTGGTAACATATGATAGCTGTCAAGTTAAGGGGGTTCAAGAGGTAGGTCTTCGTCTGCAGCACATGGGCTAGCGGATTGTTAGTTCGGTTGTAGACAGTTTATGGTGAGCATTTGATGGCAGCGTTACAGAGACAACACTTTTCAGTTGTCTTCAAAATTGGTTTTCAAGATGGGACGTATCTTCTACATAACTGTCGTTCTGTATAAATTCCTATTTTTGGCATGCAAAATTTCAACCAAAATGGTCCATAAGTTAGGCAGCATGTGGATGTCTTTCATTAGGTGAAGCATGTTCCAATGCATCTTTTGTGACTTCCAATGCATTCAGTGACACATGGGGCCATGTCGAATTAGCGGAACCGGCGGAAACAGCGGAACGAACGGAACCTGGTCTGCAGTTCGTTTTGGAAGCAGGATTCTTTTGCGTGC
Organism: Notospermus geniculatus; assembly: GCA_002633025.1. Taxonomy (NCBI): domain Eukaryota; kingdom Metazoa; phylum Nemertea; class Pilidiophora; order Heteronemertea; family Lineidae; genus Notospermus; species Notospermus geniculatus. The sequence goes on from NMRB01000401.1 coordinate 250,451, forward strand.
GTGAGCTGTCTTCTCAGTGATGGCTTGTCATGCTTGTTGGCTGATCTTCATCTGTGGTGGGGCAGGTTTGACGTCACGACCAGGAAATTCCTGAGGATTAGTTTGCAGATCATTTTTGATGTCATAATTTTAAACTATTTATCAAAATTACATTGTGGGTTATCTAATCGTCCAGATGATGTTGTTGATGGTAAGAGAGATTTTCCTAAACAACATTACTTGTTGTTTCCGCCAGGTTCCGTTCGGTTCCGCGGTTTCCGCCGGTTCCGTTAATTCGACATGGCCGACACATGGGCACACGTAAACATGAACCCACCTCCACAACCAAATAAAGACCGCCTATAGATCATTTTCTGATGTCACAACTACGCCGCATTGCACTGCAACCAGGATGCGGCCATGTTGTTGTAATGACGCACATGGGTATCCTGATGCATTTTTGGCTCATCTGAGTGCCTTGATGTCATCATGCATGCACTGCCGTCATCATGGTCGTTTGATAACAGGTGTGCGTTTTGTATACCACTAGAGCTGGAGACACAAAATTGGTACACGTGTTTATCTAAGTGACAGTAACTCAGGTACTACATTTCGGTTCGATCTAATTCCTGGTTGGGCCACTAGATGGTCATAACCTAAAACCTTAAAGTTGCGGACATCCGATTTTGAGAAAATTCTGAGAATATGTTAACATTTGATATTTTGTAAGTATTATACATTCATTTCAGAAAATACTTGGCGAAACGTGAGAACTGGGCAGAAATTGGTGATACCCAACATGGTCGAGAAATAGCAGTGTGCCAACCCAGTCTTGCGCATTTGCGTGGTTGCCGTGCAACACATCAGTATTTGTGACGTCGGAAATTGTCAATCTATCGCCCTGGAGTTACATCTACATGTATTTTATACACACATAGCAATTATCATTTCCTTTAATATTGCAACTACAGAGATTAGCTATCCTCTAGAGTCATCCCTAATGGGCTAAAATCACCCAGCTAGGGATAATGCCATGATAGATGATGTCGTGATAAATCTTCTTCTTTAAACGTGACTTGTCTCATCTGGCTCATTCCCTAATGGTAGTATATATATATACACACATCAGAAGGGCTCGCAGTTCTTACTTTGTGGTAAAAACAGTTGTTAGTTAGTTCTAGAAATTAACCCTTCTGCTACAGCAGGAACTTTGCAAATACAACAGTCAAAATGTTGAAAATCTGAAAATCCCACACGAATGCTTCTAAAGGTCGAGTTCGACTGACTCGAGGTTCAACTTGGTCGTGTCGAGTCGCACCCAAACTCCATAAATCCCTTGGGTAACTACTATTTTGACGTCATATTTGACCTAGTTCGTCACTCAGGTTGAACCCTCGATGGACCGAACTTGACCACTCAGGTGACAACATGGCGACGACCAGCAGCAAAAAATTGTTGAATTCGCTGGAAAATATGTAAGATTTAGATGAGTTCTTTCAGCCACCTCATTTACAACAGTTTAGCATGTTTATCTGAATTTTGGCCTGCAAAATGTGAAAGGAACTCAAACAGTACAGGCATGGTTGACATGACTAGCATATGCCATGTTTCAACAACTTGAGGAACTTGATTTGCACTTCGGGCGGAACTCCTACTCGACATGCGTACTTCAAATTTGGTGCATGGAAAAAAAAGTAAAACGTCCCCTCCTAGTGCATCTTCAATAGGAAATACTAATATCAAAAAGGAGTGGTTGGCCGAAATTTGTGGCTCTCAGTGGAGTGATGATCGGCAATATTGAGGAGTACCAGCAGAATCCTCCTCTGTCCTAAGTTTTGGTCATATATGAAAATTGAAATTCTGCTCTATACATGTATCTCTCCCATCTCGTCTTCCAACAAACCCTGCCAATTACACATCAATATTTCAGCATCCAATTTCCTCATCTGCCATTCTACACCAATATTACCATTCATGACATCAGTTTATGGACAATTTACTAAAAAAACAGCTGCGTCGCGGTGGCTGGATGAACATCAATCACTGCAGGCATGGAATTAGCAGAACACACGTGTAATTTTTCTCTGAAAGAAAGACCAGTTTGGTTGACTTTTCTTGGACGAATCTAAAAAACCTCTTTTGGATCGGTCCATGTAATAGGTGTTTGTGGGTCAAACATAGGTCCGTAGGATAAACCAACATGAAAGGAAAGAACCTTGACACTGGAGGTCCATCTACTAGGTCACTCTGAATATGAAATTGGAACTCGGCATCATGGCACCTTGGACTGGTGGTTCAAAGGTAACATTGATATCATCCTGTGTCCCCTTACTTCCCGAATTTAGGGTAGGCGACTACTTATGCCTAGATTTGAAAAGACCCCCTTAAGCTAGGGGAAAATCTGAGCTCATCACCCTCTTATCCTGCCAGGGCCACCATGCTTCATATTCAATCTGTCGTTGGGGGTTTCTTACCCCCCCCCCATCGTAGAATAAATCCCCCTCCCCCATCGTAGAATAAATCCCCCTCCCCATCGTAGAATAAATCCCCCTCCCCAAGCTTTCTCAGGTAGTTCTGTCAGAATTCTTGAAAAACACCCCAAAACTAAAATTTCTCGGGTAATTTTTGTTCCCTCAATAAAAGTGGAATGTGCATACAGCCCTTCGACCTAGTGAGTGGAGGCCCAGGGACACATCTTGTTGTAAACTTACAGTTTTGGCCTTCTATAATCCCCGTGGTAGGCCCTTTCCATTTTAAAACCAAGACATGGTCCTGCCGTCCTAAATCCCCCACTCCAACAGGAGCAGTAGTAGAACAGCAAATATTGATGTACACAGAACTGTAATTTCCCCAATAAGATACTTAACTCCTTAATGGAAAAAGCCAATTTCTAGAATGGATTGTTCAATTTCATGATTCAGGATTGTTGGGATAGGCATCTCGTTGTATGAGGGTCATTAGTTTGGAAAATGCACGAACTTGAGCAACACCGTAAAGGAATCAACCATAAAGGTTTAACTGCGAACGATGAGCTTACTGAGGGAGACACTTCCTTTGTTGCCACCAGATGTCTCTCACTGCCTGAATTTTGGCTTTACGTAATAGGCACGAGCTTCAACTTTTTTTGTGGTGAAAAGGTACATGAACCTGCCAACATGATGCTTTGAATTCCATTTCTGACGATAACGGAGCTATTTTCAGCACAATTAGTGTTCCATGTACAAATGTACGTCAGCCTATTCAAATGTACACCGATGACCCTGAACACACATCGTTCGTGGGGTTCTCATTAATTCAGACCTTTTGTATCATAAGATCAACTAGTCGGAATTCAACAAAATTTGCAGTGAATGTGCAGAAGGGTTTTGCCTATCGCATGGAAACGTCAGAATGCAAATCTGTTGGGTTTTAAAGGCATATTGTCCACATTTATAAAATGCTAAATTTGTCAGTTGAACCTTTATGGTTGATTCCTTTATGGCAACACTTATATGTTGATTTTATGACCACGGTACCTTCTGGGATTTCTAATGCGTATTGAAGCCGGATATTGGATTTTGCCTTTATGGGAACGGCCTCTTCAGTATTGGTGATGTGAGTCAATGTATTCATAAGATGTTTGTTACATTGGAGGACATCGGATATCCAGATTAGGTTTGATTTTCTATGGGGAACTGGTTCTCTCAAGTGTCTGGCACTTCTCTGGCCTTGTTTTTTTACGTGGGAGAGGTCTAGAAAGCAACACAGCACTGAGGTACTGTCAGAATGAACAACAAAACTGACCTCCATGCGAGTGTCCAGTCATGTGGAGACATAGTGGCAGCAGGGACCTTATTCACGAAGCATACAAAAGCCCCTTTCACACCGGGCCTACGTAGAGTTGCGTAGTGCGACGTACCGACTATGCCGAGCTTACGCTGCCCTACACTGTCCCTAGGCTAGCCTACGTGCCAATACGCCGAGGGATGCAAAGTGGTACGCGAGATGGGCACAAAAAATTTAACATGTTAAATTTTTTTGTGTACTTTCGGCATAGAGCTTGATCTGGACAGAAAGTACACAGTTTTACGCAACATTACGCTAATGTATGCCATGCCCACGCAATAGTACACTACCCTACGACAGTCCAACGAAAAATCCTTTGGCTGGCGAAGTGTTAGGTATGGAAGGGAAGGGCATAGTGTTGCGTACTTCTGCTTGTAGGTTCAGAGACTACGCCGTTCCTGCACGTAGCAACATTTATTTCATGAGTACACCGCCTAATTTTGGCGTACTCGGTACGCCGCACAATATAACTCTACGCAGGTCTAGTTTGAAAGGGGCTTTACAGCATAGGCCCCTACTGAGCTACTGCCTGATCAACGACTACAAACTGACCTCGGGGCAGACTGTTGACTGTACAATCCTGAAGCTGCAGCACGGATCAATACAAATTTCCATACACAATAATGTTTCTAATCCCAACATCCGTCTATCCGGCTTCATAATCCAGTATCGGTCATCTCCATACCAATCATGTAAACTCGGGGTAGCATCCCGTGGGAGCGGGTGATGTATTGGGATATGTTGTTCGTATGATACATGATTCAAATTACTGCTGGGTTGTATTCCATACATGATTTTGTCACAAAATGATGGGCCATGCTGTTCAAATTTGAATATCTGAATTTTGTAACGAATGATTGCGATATAGTTTGCTTCGGTATCGGATCTTCTTGTGTGCTTGAGTGTCGTGTTGAAATATTTGACAGATCATGGTTTCAAGCAAGGATTGCATGATAGGGATACTGACACAGGTTTCAAGCAAGGATTGCACGATAGGGATACTGGCACAGGTTTCAAGGAAGGGTTGCAGGACAACGGCAACCAACACAGCCAGGTTTCAAGCGAGGGTTGTAGGACAAAGATAACCAACACAGCTTACAAGGAAGGGTTGCAGGGCCACAGCTTACAAGGAAGGGTTGCAGGGCAAATTTAACCAACACTGGTTTCAAGCAAGGGTTGCAGGACAAAGATAACCAATGCTGCTTTCACGGAAGGGTTGCAGGACAAAGAAAACTGACAAAGGTTTCAGGCAAGGGTTGCAGGACAAAAGATAACTGACATAGATTTCAAGCAAAAGTTGCAGGACAAAAGATAACTGACCCAGATTTCAAACAAAAGTTGTAGGACAAAAGATAACTGACCCAGATTTCAAACAAAAGTTGTAGGACAAAAGATAACTGACACTGAGATTTCAAGCTAGAGTTGCAGGACAAAAGATAACCGACAGAGGTTTCAAGCAAAGAACTGACACAGATTTCAAGCAAGAGTTGCAGGACAAAAGATAACTGACACAGATTTCAAGCAAGAGTTGCAGGACAAAAGATAACTGACACAGATTTCAGACAAGAGTTGCGGGACAAAGAACTGACACAGATTTCAAGCAAGAGTTGCAGGACAAAAGATAACTGACACAGATTTCAAGCAAGAGTTGCAGGACAAAAGATAACTGACACAGATTTCAAGCAAGGGTTGCAGGACAAAAGATAACTGACACAGATTTCAAGTAAGAGTTGCAGGACAAAGAAAACTGACACAGACTTCAAGTATAAAGAGTTGCGGGACAAAAGATAACCGACACAGATTTCAAGCAATGTTTGAGGGACAGATGTAAGGTTTCAGGTGGTGGTCGCAGGAAAGGCTTCAGATGAGGGTTATTGCTGGACAAAGATACATGTAATCAGTGGTGGTTTCAAGCAAAGTTTTTTGATTGTTCTTTGGTTTTTACACCAAAGAAGTCAGTTTTACAACAAGGAAGTCAAGTCTTGAGTTGCCATCAAATTGTGCCTGCGGACCATCATTGGACCAGTAGCCTGGACTGAAGCAGACCATCCACCATAGCTATGTCATGGCACTGGCTCATCCCCATGTTGCTATACAGTGCACAAGCTAATCAGGTATTCTATCTTACCGAAGCAGACAGCTAAAAAATATCTTTGTTATTTACTGTCGGTGGCTGGGAGTCATTTTTATGGCAGCCCTGGAACATATAATGACTGTCTGACTAATGGATTTGGAACCCCCATATCAAATCATAAAAAATTACTCGTATTTAATGTATGGACCAGTATCTAATGTATGAAAAATTTCAACTAAGTGTCGATATCGCCAGAGATGTTGGACGTCTGTAAATTTCATGACATTGCCCCACTAAACCCTGTTGGGTGTGTAGGCCTAAATAATTCACCTTCGTCAGCTGCAGTAAAAAACATGGTCATTATTTCGTAAGTCTCCATTGGGTGACACAAAGTAACAAGTAATTCTGGAAATGCCCCCTTAGAATGTTTTGACCTTGAAATTGTATGTATCTAGGTACCCTCTATACGTACATCAAATTTGGACCCTTTTCGACTTCAAATATGGTGGCCAGTCGGCCATCTTGAAAATGGGGCTTTAGCCAATATCTCATGAAGAACAGCAGCTAGGATGTTGTAACTTCGTTCGAATATTGTATGTAGAAACCCTCTATTTGTTTGCAAAATTTTACCTCTATTGCACTTTAAATATGGCCGCCAGTTGTCCATCTTGAAAAACGTACTTTGGTTCATGCCATATGAACAGTTACGACAAAGGAACCTATGATGTTTCCCTGGAACACACTGCCGTTTCGTACTGGGACAAGCTGGCTGGACCTGTTTACAAAATGGTATCGAACTGTGCTCGCAGTCTGAACCGAGCACTGTGAAAATTCTGTAGTGTATGGGGCTTATGAGAAGTTCTATCACTGAGTTATTAGCCGTTGATATCAAAACTTCCATTCCGGCCACGAAGTGGCACTAATGGCTACTCAGGTCTCATTACAGGCAATAACCATGCAGGTAATCCTCCTTAATCCAGTCCAGTGGGACACTTTGGTATCGGTTTCCATTAAGACTTGTTCAACTTCCTGACCAGAGATGAATATTGTTGTCGCAGTGTGCACAACTTGTCCATGCAGTCGAGGCGATCGTGTCTCCATCCGCCAGACTGACTTAGTCTAGGAATCCGCCGTTAGAATTTCGGTGTAGCCTAATTGCTGGAGAGAAGACTAAAGTATGATTCACCTAACTTCAACATGGGCAAAGTGCCAGACCTGTGCAACAGACACCATAATGTGAACACAGTGATGAAACCACAGTATTTATCTGTTGACTGAGCACAACCTTGGAATGGATTTGCTGTAGGCTCATGGAAAGTAAACCGAGTTACCCTAACATCATTAGGTAACTGCGACATGGATTATTTACTACTGACTTGTGCACATTTCCAAGCTTGGCACTTTGCCCATGTTGAAGTTAGGTGAATCATACTTCATGGGTGATTCCGAAGATTTGATCCAGGTGCACGGTCCGAAGATTTGAGGAAAGTTGGGAAGCTGGCTGCCAAGATGAGGTGACGATGACAACCACAACACCCTTACCGTTGCATCACTCTTGTGTATATTCTGGAAGAAAATGAAATAAATCAATCGCTAAAAAAAGTAATTATAAAAATTCAGGGAAGTGTCCTGCTTACAACTGATGCTGCTAGAAGGATTTTCTATTGTAGCCACTGCCAAGACAAGGTCGTTTCTTCTCTGCCCATCAGCTACACTCGTCCCCAGTGGCCTCGAGCCTAATACTAGTTATACGCTCTCAACCACTGGCACAGATGGGGCCGAATCATGTTTCTGAACGCTAGATGGCGCAAACTGTCATCAACCAATCAGCGACCAGTATTTCACACAACTGGGGGAAAACATGAAACATTTTCTTATTGGGTGATCGCTCATTTGCTGGTTGACCGAGCACGTTCGTCAACAACTGGTAGTGACATCTAGTGTTCAGAAACGGACTTTGGCACCAAGTGTTTCAGTGGTTGAGGGCGACAGCTTCGAGCGGAGGCCGATAACACTGAATTATTGAGTGTACCCATCATCAGCCAAAGAACGTAAGCCCCTTTTACTTTTTTCCCCAGTATTACTTCATGAAAAGTCAGACCTGAGACAATGATCGTTACCACTGCAGTCAATACATCATTGTTATTGTTTCCGAGGTAACCTTTGTATCTTGGCAACCAGAGCTAACTCGGTTAGGATCAATTCAACATGATCTTGGTGGACCGCTATAAAAAAATAACATGGTAACAATTGATTCCATTCGGCATGTGGATCGATATTAAAAGTGACGGATGCCTGGTGTTTTTGATGGATGGTTCTTTCAAAGCTTCAGGACTTAATGTGAAGGATTTGCAATGTATGATTTACAATTTGACTTGGATTTTGACTGGTCTTTATTCGATCCTGCAATATCAGTAGTTGATAGTCATGTACCCATCCTGAGAACATCAGGGGTTCTTAGCGTTGGCTCCCTTCGTCACCGCACACAAACCCCTGAGGACATAACCTGGTTTGCAGGGTTGTTTGGCGCCTGAGAAAAAGCGCCCAATCAGAGAACGCCATTCCGAGTCACCTTAAGATGACAGCCGTTACACGTAGATTGTATCGTAGTGTCATGCACAACACAGTGCTGAACTACCTCAACTTCCCCAACTCAACTTAACAAGAGATCAGTTACACATATATAACGGCATACGTAATATGTAACTTTACCTATACACAAATATTTTCCCGAATAAAAATTACCCCAAAAATCGCGAACTGGTCAATACCCCCACGAATTCTATTACACGCGAACCATTTTCCAGTCGCTGACAAGGTACTTACGGACCTCAACCGCTAAATATTTTAGCCGTGAAAATATTTGCGTATACGGTACATTTACATGTATATAACGGTGTACGTAATATAACTTTATATTGGGCTGATGTTTTCCCTGAGAAGAAATTCTGTAAATTATTGAATGATATTCTGAGATAAAGTTGATACTGAGAAGCTGATGGATTCCATGCTCTCTTATGAAGTCATTTATCAAGGTCTTTTTTGGGCTTGCAGAAGCAATCCAACAAAAGACAAGTATTGACTATACCCACCTGAAGAATTGATCAGTTCCATTTTAGTCGGCGGACTGTGATGTCTGTTCATAATTTTGATGCTGTAATCGATATTGTATATTGATATGCTTCGGCAAATGCAGGTTTCGCAGAATCACCAATAATATGACACTTAGGTGATTTTTAGCTCACTGGGGTGAGCTATTACGATGGTGCAGCGTCCGTCGTCCGTCGTCGTCCGTCGTCGTCGTCGTCGTCGTCGTCGTCCGTCGTCGTCGTCCGTCGTTGTCCGTTAGCAGGGCACGTTTCGTAACCGCTGGAGCTATTGATCTGAAACTTGGTACATATATACCCCTAGGTCAGATGACCCACGACACCAAGTTTCGGTCCGATTCGACTCTCAGTTTGGCCACCAGGTGGCGGAAACCAAAAACACAAAAAGTACAATAACTCCTGAACTAATGACTAGATCATCTTCAAATTTTTATCATAGGTGTAGCTAATAAGGATACATAACATATATAACGGGTTTTTGATTTGACCTACTTTTCAAGGTCACAGAGGTCAAAGTTCGACAAAAGTGACGAACCTGCCACAGTTTGTCATTATTTCACCGAGCAACTTCATATCTTGCATAAACATGCATTGGAGGGGTACCTTAAAAAATACCAAGTTTCGGCCCGATTCGACATCCAATATGGCCGCCAGGTGGCGTAACCTGAAAATCAAGTAAGTGCTATTACTCAGGAACGGCTTGACGCAGAGTGCTCAAATTTGATATTTACCTCCATCTAGATGACCTTTACATGCATGTCAAATTTCGGCCTGATTTGACTTCAAACATGGCCACCAGGTGGCGTAACCCAAAAATCATCAAAGTGCTGTAACTCAGGAACGCCTTAACCCAAAGCGCTCCAATGTGCTATGTGGCCCCCTGCAGATGACCTTTATGTCCATGTGAAGTTTCGGCCCGATCGGACATCCAATATGGCCGCCAGGTGGCGTGAGCCGGAAATCATCAAAGTGCTGTAACTCGGGAATGCCTTATCCCAAAGCGCTCCAATGTGCTATGTGGCCCCCTGCAGATGACCTTTATGTCCATGTGAAGTTTCGGCCCGATCGGACATCCAATATGGCCGCCAGGTGGCGTAACTCGAAAATCATCAAAGTGCTGTAACTCAGGAACGACTTGACCCAAAGTGCTCCAATGTGCTATGTGGTCCCCTGCAGATGACCTTTATATGTGAAGTTGCAGCCCGATCGGACATCTAATATGGCCGCCAGGTGGCATAACCCAAAAATCATCAGTGTCTTTTCTGGGAATGACTTGACCCAGATTGCTCATAACTGATATGTACCTCCCTCTGTCATTAGACTATTATGTCCAACCCAGTGAGCACATGGTCCATGGACCATTTCATTCATTGATTCTTGGAAAAAGATTGACTGATTTTTCAGTTTTTTCTGAGCACACACCTTTGGGTGTATTCCATGTCAGAACAGATTAGTAGTCTTGTGTTGTGTTTAGCGTTAGCTGCCTTGCGCAGTCACACTCTCCAGGAAGGACGTCAGGTCGGTTCCCTTCAATGGTGATAAAACGAGATGGCACACCCAATAGGCAAAGATGAAGGGCCAAATTCATAAAGGGTGTTTAAGACTGAGACGCGTATAACTTCGTCAAATGCATGGTGGAAGTGTGTGCATTTAGTGAAGTTACACGCGTCTAAGTCTCAAACACCCTTTATGAATTGGCCCCAAATGTTTAGCAAGGCATGCATACCACAAAAATGCAATTACAAAATGTACGTATAGTAAATCGGGTCAATTCGCCGGCAACATAGTTAGTCCCTGAGTTGGAGAGTGGCGCGGTGGCACCGGCTGTCGAGAAAAAGTGGCAATACCGTGGTCCTTTCACTTTACTGCCTTGAGTCTAGGTTTATCACAATGCGATTCAAATTACAGCTTTTCATCTGTCATCAATAGGTGAAGTTCAGTACCTCATGGTAATAGAACCTCCCACCCTTGACTTTTGATTTCACTTCACCCACGCAACATGAAGCACATCAAAAAGTCTGAGCAAACCTATTTAAAATTGCCCTTAAATGACATGAAAATTACATTATCCGTTACCTCCAAGATGTAATGTGTTCTAATAATACAGATGTCTTGATGTTTGTCGCTCCCTCACGGCATTAAAGGAAACAACATCACATGTCATGGGCAAATGCCATCATACCCATTATGATATATTGAGACATGACATTTTATGGTCTGTGTGAACATTTCTTTTTTTCCTTCTTGTTGCATTCCAGTGCATATTGTCAATTGAAATTCTCATCATACAACTGTTATTTTTTGTTGCTGAAAAGGTTTCGGTGCTGGTGTCATTTTAGTAGCTCTTTGAAACTTCAGGCTAGCTGTTACATGTATGTAGACTAAGGCTACGGATACACCGAACGCGAATTCGCGTGCGACAGGGCAACACGCACGATTTATGCTTTGAAAGCCTTTGTTTGCGTGCAGTGCGGCGGAAAATAACAAAGCCTTTGCCGCACGAATATACGCATCGCGTTCAGTGTTTCCCTAGCCTTAGTTGTAGGGGAATAACGTCTGTTCTTATGAAACATCCATACATGGTCCCCATAACTCAATGAGGAACCCGTAGAACTTTTATCACAACAAGGTGGCGCTGCGAGCAGGCATACTGAGGACGTAAAAACAGCAAAATGTCGCATCATGACATGACTAAAGCCGCCCATACACGCACAATATTATTGCACAATATGAGGCTCAAAATGGGCAATATTATTGCCAATCTTTCTTCTACCCATCACGCCAGAAGCACATGCCCCTATTTTTAGCCCCATATTGTGCAATAATATTGATCGTGTATGGGCCGCTTAACCAGAAGCTTTGCAGAAGTTAAAAAGTATGAGTATCAAATGCTAGCTTCTTCACTTGAATGGCACAGAAAGATCACAGGCAACCGGCCCGAGGGAATGTCCAAAATGGGGAAAAATATGTGACACGTTATCCAACCAAGACACCCCAGTAAGTGAGAACTCCAAGAAAAAAGTGGTTGGTGTATCATGATTGATGGTGGTATGCAAAAGACAGGAATAAGTAATGAGGAATATAAATTACGATCATGTTGTGTGCAATTTTAATGCAGTTTTGATGCCAACACAACTGCCATGCAAGTGATTGATTAAATTCTCCAAAAAACGTCTATTTGAATTATGTATGAAGCCAGCTTTAAGTTCAGATTAAAATTGCAATCAAAGAATGATGGATCATTGGTGAAATCATTATTGATGATATATCTGACGTACATGTATCGCAAAGCAAAAACATGAAAAAAGATGAAGGCAGTAAATTTTTTTGAGTGGGATCTAAGAGACAGAATATGAAATTTATCGTAGTGTATTGCACTACACGATAGTTTGGAATAAAACTGTAGAAGCCATTGTAAAAAAAGCCGTTACACTACATAAATCCCAGTGCTTACCCCGGGGATTTTGCAGCTATAAATCTCTGAGTCTAAATAGACCTGTGTCTGAAATCCCTGTGCTTGTTAGCCCCATCGAGCTCGAACGGGCTACGCCGGGGCTGTTTTAGACGCAGGTATTTTATGTTGTGTAACCGCGAAATCCCCGTGTCTACCTGTAGTTCTGAGCACCCTGACAGACAGCGATGCAAATTGATGAGTCATGCGCATGCATATAGGCCATTTCACGCCTCCAGTAGCGACTTGAATACAGAGAGTTGCCTACATGCAGTGCCCCTATCGCCGGGATAGGGAACTTATTACCAGTCGCACCTTTAGTAGTGTAACCGCTCGCCGTGTCAACGCCGTGTTTTTTCTGGTTCGGAAAAACCCCGTGTCTCAAAAAGCACAGGGATTTTGAATAGGTGTAACCAGGGCTATATTCTGATATACAAAAACGTCTCACCTAATCTACTTCGACTTTCACAAGCTTTAGTCCCATTACATATTCTGACACATACCCCACCATCAGCCGGTGATGGTGATAAGTTCAAGAGTGAGCCGGGGATTTATTTAACTTGATCACCCTACATTGACGACATATTATATGTATTTTATGTCACATTGCCATGGTAACAATGTAAATAGCAGCAACTTGTCAAATCTAAATGAGTGTATTGACACAACATATCTTGCAGGATAATTGTCTCATGGATGGGTGTAGTCTGGTTTTCAACACCAAATTTTATATAGGAGCAGATGGCTTCAGAAGATTTCGAGCCGTATTCTAGAAACTTCCTTAAGCCCCCTTCACACCAACGTCCCGACAAAGGCCCGATCATCCCCGCTCCCGAAAATTGGCCAGGTCGGGGTGGATCGGGCCTTGGTCTGATAGCGTATCATGGTCAAATATAGGTCCTGGGTTGATCAGGTAGATCATGGAGAGCGGGAAAGAATTTTAAACCCTCCGAAAAATAGCGGGGATGATCGGGGATTGATCAAGATCGCGAGTTGAACTGGGATGGAGCGGGGAGGTCGCAGGTTCAGCGTATATTTGTCCTGTGCCGGTCGGGGTACTCCTGGGTTGATCCTATGTTGATCTTATGTGCAGCGGACTCATTTTTTTTCACGCTCTACCCAAGATGTTCTTCAGCTGTAGATACGCTTGCCCCGATGATCGGTTCGGATAAGCACGTGCGTTGAGCGTGGAAAGCGGAAGCGCATCTTATCTTGAGCGGCGCGATCGGGGACAGAGCGAGGTTAGAGCATGTTTTAAGCATAGGCATCGGCGTTTGATCGCATATCACAGCGTAAAAGCTTCTTGAAAAGATCCGGCCTTGATCATATAAAGCGAGGATAGAACGGCCCTGCATCGGGGATTGAACGTATATAAACCCAAGATCAGTGCAAAAAGTTCCACGATTCTTTCCGACCACCACGTTCTGGGGGCAATTTTGGTCAGAAATAGATCGGGGCTTGGTCAGGATGCTGGTGTGAAGGGGGCTTTAAAGGACCACGGTATTACCACTTTTTCTCGACAGCCACCGCCACCGCACCACTCTCCAACCAAGAGACAAAAAATCAAACCGGTTTGATTTTCGGCAACTTATGGCAACTCGTGGTCACCACAGAATTTCCGTGGTGAGTGGTCGTTGCCGGCCACAGCACACTTGGCCATTTTCTTGGCGACCACGAAAATTGCCTGTATGAGTAACGAAAGTGGTGACGTGTGCTGCTAGCTTCCATGTGTGGGTTGAAAACAGATTATTCAGGAAAATATGATTGGCTTCGATATGCTGTGAAAAAAAATCCCATTCAAACATTATGAACCGTAATTCTTGGCTTCACGTTGAAGGACATTTTAGTATATTTTCCTTGGGATGGAGGATGGACTTGATCTAAATACAGATTTTTGGAATGGTTTCTGCATTGTAGTACGTGCAGAACGCCCTGCTGTATAGAGCTTGTACAGCGGCTCATTATGACGTCACGTTTGACCGGCGGTCCACCATGCTGGCGGTCAACGACAAAGTGGGCCACGTGCAGATCGCATCATGGTTGAAGACGCAACACCCCACTTGCGCTGACGACAAACTGCACCACGTGGGTCGCCGACGTCATTTGAAGTCAGTTTGACCAGCAAGATGGCAGATTTTTCCGTGATGACGTCACCTGCACAAGCTCTATGGCATCATTATTGCAGGTCCCTAAGTATTATTCACAAAGTATCAACATTTCAAGCAACATACATAATGTAACAGAAGAAATGGTAATATAGTCAGCTCTTCTGGGCGTTTGAAAAAGGAGAGTTCTGCTGATTCTCCTTTTGTGGAGCGAAACTTCAATGACGGGAGAAAAAGCAGTTCTTATTCTGTTTCTATGTATGGCTCGGTCAGATTTCAGCAAAAATGCTCAAACCGTACACGACTTTATCTGATACTGTTGGGATTGGAACGAGGCGACTAATCCTTTGGGTCTAGTTGATCTTCCACATGTATGGCTTCTCTAGACTTGAGTTACAGATAATAAAATGCTTACTGATGGAAGATACCCCTGATGGGTGGGCGCACAAGTTTATTGGGTTCCTGTTGTTTTTATGAGATGGTTCTTGATCATGAAGAAGATGATGGGATCCTTGATATTTTGGTTGCTTTCTTTGTGTGGAAGTTGTTGATATTTGTATCCTTCTCTACATTAAGAATATATGCAAGAAGGTTACAGGTGAAAAATTAATCTGTAGAAAGATAAAAGGGAAGCAGCAGGAACTGAATTGAATGTGGGCCTGGATCCAGG
>NMRB01000401.1:270680-282713 GCA_002633025.1 Notospermus geniculatus
ACCTATAAATCGCCAAAATCGCCTATAAATGAACCGAGTACTATTTGGCAGCCTTAGGAAGTGAGAAGTGGTCCACTGTTAATTTCAAACTGCTGTGGATTTGTACGATTCACTTGTGAAGATTTGGTGAGTGCTCTTTTCCATCTGCCAGTTACAGCATGTGGTTACACACTACATAAATCCCCGTGCTTAATTACCCCGGGGATTTTGCAGTTACACCTATAAATCGCCAAGTCTAAATAGATCCGTGTCTGAAATCCCCGTGCTTATTAGCCCCAGCAAGCTTGAAGATCGAGGCTACGCCGGGGCTATTTTAGACAAGGGTATTTTATGTAGTGTAACCGCGAAATCCCCGTGTCTGCTTGTAGTTCCAAGCACCCCAACAGACGGCGATGCAAATCGATGAGTCATGCGCATGCGTATAGGCTATTTCACGCCTCCAATAGCCACTTGATTAAGGAGAGTTGCCTACATACAGTGGCCCTATCGCTGGGTTATGGAACTTATTACCAATCGCATTTTAAGAAGTGTAACCACTCGCCGTGTCAACGCCGTGTTTTTTTCTGGTTCGGAAAAAAACGTGTCTCAGTGAAAAAGCACAGGGATTTTAGATAGGTGTAACTAGGGCTAGTGAGTTCTCTCGAAGCTTTGTCTCACTGGCATGCTGTACGTAGGTCTATTACTTTGATAGGGGCCTACTGCTCTGTTGGGGCCAATTTTCTGAGATTTGTTAAGATGAACACCCAACCCAAGGTGGGATTAATTCTGTCGCCATCCCACAGATTAGCATTTGCCCTCAGCTGCTAAAGGTGTGATGTGCAAATTTCACGTTAACTAGACCCATGGTTACTGTACACTTACAGACACTCCTCCACAGATTTCACAGTCTTCTTATAATGGAATAGTAGTTGTACGCTTTCCTCTTGTTACACTTATTTATTCTCAACCTAAAAAGGTGGTACATTCGTGTGTATCAATGCATGGATTCTCTGTCAAAGTAACAGTGAAATTCTAAGCGACAAGCTACCTTTTCTGGTTTGGATTTTAGAATTTTCTGTTGTTTTCACAGTTCTAGGATGGGAGATTGGTGGGAAAACCGTGCATGCTTCTTGCTTCTAGCTCATTATCTTGCCTACTGCGTGGATGATCTTCTTGGAATACAGCCTACTACGTCATTTCTTTTGTGCGGAACAAACAAGATGTTGTAGGAAGCTACCACCATCCATGAATTTTTTACGAGATAGAGTTTAATGGATGTCTTGCGTTGTTTAGGATCATTACTGCTTCATTCAGTCACAAGGATTTCATTGCTGTCGTAATTTGAGCGATTTGTGGATAATTTAGCACTTCGCAGGTACGTTTTGTTGAAGTCAGTGGAAAGAATAATGTGTTGCGTAGTTGTCATCCTCCATGATGGGTCAGATTGACTTTCAAAATCCGAGGTTTTCTGGTCTTGCAAGTTTGATCAGATGACAAAGTGATTTGTACATGTAGGTGTTGGCGTTATCTTGGTGATGACGTGTGGTGAACAAAGTAGTATACCGTAAACTCGAAAATGATAGCATCCATTTATTTTCAGAATAATCTTTAGGCCTAGGCCATAGGGCAAAAGTGTACTGAATATTAAAGGCACAGAACGCCCTGCAGTTACAGTACACTGCACATGTCTCCACAGAACAGTATACCCAGTTGTCGTTCTAAAGCGGCCTATCGACGTGCAATATTATTGCACAATATGAGGATCAAAATGGGCAATATTATTGCCAATCTTTCTTCCATCCATTATGCCAGAGGCACATGACACCCATTTTGGGCCACATATTGTGCAATAATATTGTGACGTGGAAAAACCGCTTACGCAAAATCGCTGAAGTGAATGGTCCACTTTGCAAAATTGTATTTGTGGTATGTTTCTCCACTGACTTATTAGCTCACCTCTGTGAGGTGAGCTTCTCTCATGGTGTGTTGTCCGTCGTCCGTCGTCGTCCGTCGTCGTCGTCGTCGTCGTCGTCGTCGTCCGTCGTCGTCGTTAACAGGGGTGGCACGTTTCTAAACCGCTTGGGATAGAAACTTGAAATTTGGTGTACAGGTAGCCTATGGTGAAAAGTATCTCTCGGCCGAAACTTAGCGCTGCCAGTTTTACACTCTGGCCTGTAGGGGGCGCTTTGTGAAAACCTTCTTTTGGCCATATCTCCTGAACGCTGCTAGCTAGAACCACGAAACTTTTATGGTGGGTTCCTCTGATGAGGCTACATCACATAAATCCCGGGTTTTTGATTTGACCTACTTTTCAAGGTCACGGAGGTCAAAGTTCATAATTCCAGTTTTTGGTGGCACGTTTCTAAACCGCTTGGCTTAGAAGCTTGAAATTTGGTGTACAGGTAGCCTATGGTAAAAACTATCTCTGGACCGAAACTTAGCGCTGCCAGTTTTACACTCTGGCCTGTAGGGGGCGCTTTGTGAAAACCTTCTTTTGCCCGTATCTCCTGAATGCTGCTAGCTAGAACCATGAAACTTTTATGGTGGGTTCCTCTAATGAGACTACATCACGTAAATCCTGGGTTTTTGATTTGGCCCACTTTTCAAGGTCACAGAGGTCAAAGTTCAAAATCCAATGTTTGGTGGCACATTTCGTGGCTATTTATTTGACATAGAGAGTTTTGATTTGGCATGAAGATATAGCTAGGCACCGTCTACAAGTGCACCAAATTTTGACCCAATCGGACTTCAAATATGGCCGCTAGGAAGCCATCTTGAAAAAAGGACTTTGACCCACATCTCATACATGTCAAAAGTAGGAGTAAGTTGGATGTTATAACACAGGAAAGTGGTTTGCTCACACCACTAACCCCTTCTGACGGTCTTCGACTGAGTTTATGTCATTGATTAAATTATTGCTGGTCAGATGAAATAAGCTTTACATGTATCTTGTCTGTACTGATTCTTCATCATTCACCATGAGTGTCACAGTTTTACTTCACCATAGACTTATCACAGAGGTGAGCACAATGGCCCTGGCCATTTCATTACATAACTGTACATGCATTGCACCTTCTATCCCCACTGCCAACATTTGTAAAAGAATGGGCCATTTTGTGTGGGAATAAGCGTTCTGGCTTACCATCAGTGCCATCTACACAAGGATGTGATCACAACACTGGCATCTGAGGCGCCAGCAGTCAGAATATTTGTGAAAAAAAAGGGATATAACGCAGCCGTGTTAGCCAGGTCGTGTTCGTCATAAGCCATACATTTATGATTGACCTGACTCTACAAATCACACCGTTCAACTGGAGAGCACATTTCCTCAACCAATTATTCCTTCAGCAAGTCACGTTCAATTCAGCCTTAATCAACTGATAGCTGATGAAGAAACGTGGAGCAGCCACTGTCAATTCCAGTTTTGCTGCATCCAGTTGCAGCGAAATTAGATCATTTTCTCCCCGTGGACCTGAGGAGTTTGCTAAATGTTTGATGAGTAGAGATATCCCTGAAGAACGGCCTTATCAAGGAAATTAAGTCATTATGTGCTCTGCATGCATTCCGCTATAACATCATGTGACATATTGGTATAACAACTTTTCGCACCTACGGTGTGTGTGAGCCGTTAGCAGTCCTGATCCAGAGGTATGGCAGTGACGTCCTCTATTTTTAGCTCACCTGGGGTGAGCTCTTACGATGGTGCCGTCGTCCGTTAGCGTGGAACATATTGTAACCGCTGGGGCTATTGATCTGAAACTTTGTACAGTTATACCTCTAGATCAGATGACCCCCATGGTACTAAGTTTTGGTCCAATTTGATTCTTGGTTTGGCCACCAGGTGGCCAAAACTGAAAAGACAAAAAGTGCAATAACTCCTGAACTAATGACTGGATCTTCTCCAAATTTTTATTATAGGTGTATCTAACAGACTGGGCCGTCACGCGGTACCGTGATTCACGCTTTACCGTGAAATCCGTGGTGAAAAGAGGAAGTGGATCGAATGTGGCGCAACCGCACAACTGCTCGCTGAGCATGGTGGGAATGGTGGTCGCGCTGCAGCGTGATATCAAGTGGCAGTTAAAGTCAACGTTTACAATGGTTTACTTGTGGAGATTACAACAACAATCGCGGCTAACCGAGACCATCCAAAGATAAGAGACTTTAGCACGTCTGATTTCAAAAAAGCGTCAATTGTTTTAAAAAAGCGTCATTTTGAAATGACATGTCCAAATGCAATCTCTATCATCTAATCTACATACCTGAACTGAATTTGAAGCTCTGCAGGCATTTGTGGCGCCGAAAATGGCATATAATGCAGGTAGGCATGGCAGGCCTGCCATTAGGTAAATTTCGGTCTAAAATTGCCTGTAAAATCTTTAAACCTGAGTACGACAGAGTGAATTCTTGCTTGTTTATTGACGAACATTGTATAAGTTTACGGTGAGAAGTTTCCGTCCCCTCCACGCAGGATTTATAGGTGTTTTCTGCCAAAAGGAATATTCGGTCATTTCGCGGTTTGGCGCGACAAAGTCACGTGCACTTATCGACCACGGTACTGCGTGACGGCCCAGTCTGTCTAATGAGGATATATGACACATGGAACAGGTTTTTGATTTGGCCTACTTTTCAAGGCCATGGAGGTCAAACAGGGTTCCCGCGGCTCTTGAAAACCATTGAAAATCTTTGAATTTTCAAAGATTGTTTTCCATGTCTGGAAAGTCATGGAATTAATGTGATTTGCTTATAAAGTCAGTGAAAACCATGGAATTTTGACTTTTTGTGTATAAAAAAACTTGATTGCCCTTATTTCTGCACTTAGCTAAAAAACTTCCCCGACTCCCGGCCTGAGGTGTCCGCCTGATGGCAGCGTGCTTCCCGTGCCTCATGCATCAACTAAACATTCTTGTGGGCACAGCGTCGCCACCACTACGGGATGATGCTATGTTTGACGTCTTGGAATTTCAAAATTTTTGCCATGGAAAGTCATTGAAAGATCATGGAATTTTACTCAGGAAAAGGTGCAGGAACCCTGTCAAAGTTAAAAATTTTGCCATTTGGTTGGCACGTTTCCTGGTTATTTGACCTAGTATCTTCCAACTAATAGTGAGATCGTGTATCACACTTTGACTTAAGTATGTTTATGAATATGGTCCCTGGTTGCCTCTCCTGGTGGTGCTGGATGTTTCTAGTGATACACAACAAATACAGATGTACAAAAGTGATGTTCGCTTGTCATATTCCATTGTCTAATTTCAAGCAAGATCCAGAGTGATAGGAACGTGGGAAGGATGGTTTTTGGTTGGTTCCTGTGGGTGAAAAGTGGCAGAAGTACCACTGCCCACACCCGTCAGCTGATGACAGCTGTCGGGTGTGGGCAGTGGTATAAGTATTTAGGGATTTAAAATGGCCGTTTTGCCACGCCGCAGTGCAGTGTGCCACTTCACTGTGGTGACTGCTAACTGCTCCCTGTCAACAGCACAATACATTACAACAGGCCGAGGGCATCAATGCGTTGCCCTAATATGTGATCCATTGTCGTTGCCTTGCCATGTCGAATAAAAGGACACATGTGTAGTACGAAGCTTACGAAGCGTAACACGCACAAACCTCAATAGGGCAACACTCGCCTCGTGGTACAATGTGGTAGGTCTGGCAACGTGGGCAATCTTCGTTGAGGCGATCATGACGATACACATATACACCGGCGAACTTCGGAAACGTTCGGTGATAAATAACCTTTGACCCGATGACGTTGCAATAAAATTCTCCCAACCTAAAACAGCCTCAAAGTTATAATCCGTAACACTTTTCAACGGTCTACCCGACTTGGACACTCCAAAATACACTTGTCCGGCCCTCCATAAACAAAATCCGCCTTCACACCGCGTAACGCCGGCATATTGGGTAAATTTATCACATTTCGCCTGAGCCCGTCTCTGAGGTGGAATGAGAGTGAGTGACCCGTGGTATTGATCAGTAGCGCTTCGCGCGTTTGCCGCTACGCGGCGTTCAGGGTCCTTGCGTCGAGTTTGCCTTTAATGACTTGGTCGATCTTAGAGCGCATCATGTCTCACAAAAGCCCAAAGGACAACCGTTCTCTGAGAGATGGGGTTACATATTCTGATAACAATGTTACCACTTGAATAAATTCAATAAGAGGCTCCGCTTAGACGAACTGGAGAGATGTCAAGGCATTGAAAAAGAAATTCAACGATTCTTTTCCGTAGGAAAAAATATGACAATAATATGAATCTTAGCACTTTCTATGTTGTTTTTGCTGTCTCAAAGTGCTTCTTTACGTTACCCCAGTCTCTCCAGGACCGGTATTCATAAAACTACATGTACTTAAGTCAAAGCAGACCGAAGATACACACTCTTAAGTAAAGTGGTCCGAACAAGTGGAATTCAATATGCTCCTTAAGTTACAAGTGTGGACCACTCATAATCACCCTTATAATTGAGACACGTCGAAGGCAAAGTCTCACCTAACTCAGTGGACTACACTTGACTTAAGAGGTCTTAAGATAAGAAGTTTTATGAATACCGGTCCTGAACCCTTCCTGGGGCACTCACGGAGCAACTCGATCATTCACCACTCACTTGATGTTTCAGGCTGGTTGAGAATGGAAGCTTGGTCAGGAATTGAATCTGACCTCACGAGTCTCAAGTCCTACGCTCAATCACTCTGCTACTACAGCGAACAACAAATCAGTTTTCTGCTGGTTGTCATTTCAAAAGTTGGTTGTGTGCGTCAAATGAGGACAACCTGAATTTCAAAAGTTGGTTGTGCACATCAAGTGAGGACAACCTGAATTTCAAAAGTTGGTTGTCCACATCAAATGAGGACAACCTGAATTTCAAAAGTTGGTTGTCCACGTCAAATGAGGACAACCTGAATTTCAAAAGTTGGTTGTGCACATCAAATGAGGACAATCTGAATTTCAAAAGTTGGTTGGGAACATCAAGTGAGGACAACCTGAATTTCAAAAGTTGGTTGTGCACATGAAATGAGGACAACCTGAATTTTAAAAGTTGGTTGTCCACATCAAATGATGACTATCCGTAGGTCTAGATGTCAGAATACGTCAACATTTTACGATAAAGTGGGCTCTCTCCGCAGTTGTCCACAGAGAACTGACTGGGAAAATGACTTGTCTGTTCTGGAAAATCAGTTGTCGTGGGCGCCCGGACAACTGATTTGTCGTTGACTGTTCCACACTCTCAAGAATCCCTTGACCTTGGGCGACGAAAGTCCCAGCACTTCAGATGCCGTCAGGACCATTTGCCACTGCTCAACACAAATCATCCAGTAATGCAGATCCTAAGAAATTTTTGTCGGCCTACCCAAACTTTTTCGGATCATTCCGGATGATTGCATCAGCTAATGACCGTGTTGAAGAATCATGCAATGATCTCATCCAATCAACGAGCCATAATGAGATGATGTCATCGATCGCTGATGTCGGCGTGAAGCGGTGGAATTGAATTTAGAGATGCGAGATCAGGGGAGCTTCAATGATGCAGAATCGATGACTTCAGATCGATCGTGTCCATTTGGTAGTCTTGTACATTTATTTCATTAAGGCCATTAACGTAATGTAATACGGTGTTATGTGGCCCCCATAGATCACTGGTAAGGTGAGCATTTCTGCAAAGAAGCAAAAATTTGAAGCACATCGATACTGCGATCACCAATGACAGAATATGCCCCGCTCAACATAGTTGAGTAGGGCATGTTCTCTGAGTTTCCATGTCGGTTGCACCTTTGCACTCTGCTGGGCCATATGGGATTCACCATCCCAGACTCTTCACATCCATTGCATGAGAACGTGATCTGTGGTGCATTGTCCCTTTTGCCTTTGTAAGGGCAAGTCGAAGTGAGGAACATGCGTAGCTTGAGATGGCCTGTTCCATACTCACCAGGGCCAAGCGCGGTTAAGGGCTTCGGCCCTGATGGAAAAAATCAAATACAACTGGGGCGTATTAGAATCCTCGTTCTTGACAACACTCTTGCTGACCTAGTTCATCGAGGTGCTGACTCAACTCGAGAACAGCAGTTTCGAACGCCAAGAACACAACCTGAGTCGGGCGGAGAACCATTCTCCTCGTTCCCCACACTCAGCGGAGGGTTGAGAAGAACATGTTCTTTGCCCGAGTCCGGTTGCGTTCACGGCGTTCGAGACTGCCATTCTCGAGTTGAGTCAGCAACTACATGAACTGGGTCAACACGAGTGTTGTCAAGAACGGGGATTCGAATACGCCCCCGATGTCTCCACTGTGAAGCTTAGGGTTTGAAATTAGTGAACAAGCTAAAACTTGTTTTTTCTTCCACAAGAACCCTGACATTTGAGTTTAATGGCGATCATAAAAAGGTTTTGAGAAGCAAGTAATCTTCTTACTCTAGGCAGATTCTCCCACCTGTCTCTACACATTAAAAGTTTGACATGTTACCAATATCTTCAGAAACTTACCGAACATAAGATTTTTGAAGCCTTTCAAACATTGCTGCAGGCGATTTTGTTATCAAAATTCGAGCACCGCAGTCTTGCCTGGTGCGTGTCATCAAATTATCGTCATTGCTGCCAAGAGACGGGAAAATCTACCTCCATTTTCGTGTCACTTTTCGAGAACGCGGTTTCCCCGAAGCGGTTTTGAAAAGTAAACACGCGGATTGATTTTTCGTCAGGAAGCTGCCGATGTTTGTGTCGTAATCTTCATCTTTTTGAAGGTACTCTGATGTGAAGTGGAAAAATATTTGATAAAGATATCCTGGCATTTAATGAGATTTCAATGCGGATGCTTTTTCAAGCTTTCGAAGTTGTCAGAATATGGTCTGCCGGAGTGACGTGGTGGAAACATTGGAATTCTCATTGAAACCCCTGTCCAACTTATGTCACTTGATGCATTGCAACGTTATGAAACATCATGAAGTGTGGACACTTTGGCAACTTGAGGCAAGTGGTACGATTGAATGCATTGAGACTGGAAGAATGTTATGAAGATATCGTGGCATCTGAAGAAAATCTCGATGTGAACTTAAAGCCTATCCAACATAGAGCACAAAAAACGACACACAAAAAAATGATGGTAAACATAAGTCGTCTCCAAACTTTGCAAATTTTCAACCCCAATCGGGGTCTTCCTCAGGCACTTTCTTAAAGCCTAGTGTACATCACACTATATATAGCGACTGGTGAAAACTAGTCACCACTGAGCTACTGGCACTTGGGAGGATCTAGCTGGAACTGGAGGTGAAGGGTCAGTCGCCAGAAACGGTCGATGTACGCACCCTTGCGACTCCCTGGAACTGAGATTTTGCCAGTCGCTGCGAGTTTCTAGCGACTGGTTGTACCCAGTTTCATTCAGTTGCAGCGATGTACCCGGGCTTGCTACTGATCGGTGCCAGTTTTCTGAACGAAACCTACTCTCGTCAAGTCTCAACGCCTCGAATGTTACCTGAGTTACTGCCAGTCGCAAGTGCAATGTACACGGTCAGGACATTTCGACTGATTGGATCCTCCTAGTTTTACAGAGTTGCTGAATTTGCGACGTGCGCGGAGCCCCATCACCAGCGACTGATCAGATCAGTTACTTCCAGTCGCAAGTGTGATGTACACGTGGCTTTAGGTTTTAGGCCAGTGACAGAGTTCGCTACATTGTTCAAGCATCGAAAGTGCTCAGTTTTCATCCCAGAGGTTTCCATACAAAAGATGTTTTGCTGTATCCACTTTCGCTAATGGGAAATCAATGTCTGCTAATTGTTGTACATCGTAAAATCCTGAATGAGCTCAGTTTCATGACTCATATAGTCGGTAAACCTTGCTAACACATGCTGCTAATAGCTACCATCTACGTGTATAGTGCAAGAGTGTGATTTTAGTGGCTGTGAAAGTCATTAGTGATTGTCTCAGGAATTAGTAAGCTATGGGACCATGGCTTGAGGACTACTGGCTACATCTCTGATGCCACTGCACGTCCATTTTCTGTTTGTACGTGTCGTACAAACAGAAAATGGACCTGCAGTGGCAATGTCATTTTGAGTCACTGGACATCATATCAACAGGGGTCCACACTTAGTCAGAACGATGTAGGCTGTGGTGCGATGGCTTATGGACCATTGGCTAAGTCACTGATGAGACAGTCTTCCTATGGACCAAAGGCCACGTCATTTGGAGTCACTGAATATGTCAACAGGGGTCCATCCATGGTCCATCAGAATGACTAGGCTGAGGGGACGATTGCTTATGGACCATTGACTCCAAATATATGTGCATCCTGATTAGACAGTCCAACAAAGGACCAATGGCCACGTCGTTACGAGTCACTGGACATATCAACAGGGGTCCATGCTGATGTAATAACTACATCCTGGTCACTTTTACTGATGGACAGTGGACCTTCATAATCTCACAGATTGCATTCGATTTAAGGTTCATGGAACATTGCTCAATTTGGACCTGATTTTTTACATGCGATTTTAGTATTTCCTCAAGCTGATAACAGTTAACACGTCCAAATTGCTTTTATCACGACTTGAATATCTGTACTTATTTCATCAATTTTGAACAGAGTTGCTTAGTGTCTTAATTTTGTGGAGAATATTTCATCAATATTAAGGATTCCATCAGTAGGTGAGTGAATCAGGCGGAAACATTGAAATCTGCCGTGAATTTCAATGATTTGCTCCAAATTTCATAATTTCACGGTCAAATTTTTCCAGATTTGTTGCCCGAAAGGGGCGCGTGCCAGGTACGCCCCCCATATCTGCGCCTGCTGATATTTATTAAAAGACTCAAATGTTAGGTTTGTATTGATTAAAAAGTCAGATTTGCACTGACTCAAACATTAGATTTGCATTGTATTGAAGTTCAGCTCGATAGGATGATGCTGTTTTTGGACAATTCTCATATCTACATGTACCATCGGATAATTTGTGTACTTGGTCATGTTAATCCCTCATAAAACCATCATATAATGATCTGTCATGATCATTAGGATATTGATTGCTAAAAGCAATTTAACGTCACCTCTGTTTACTCGATTGCCTGACCCTCTATCATTTGTGAACCAGGGGACTCTTGTCACTTGGCTGAGTGCAAAAAAGGGTCGATTGCCTGGACCGTACTTGACAGTTAATTCATCAGGTTCTTGATGGAGGACCATCTTTTGCCCACAGTAGTAGTTCCTGCTTCTCAACGTGGCACTCAAGATGAGTGCAATGGCATGGGAAACTCATGGGTGCTTGTACGTTTCCACCGTACACTGTACGGAAATCATTGCCAATTGTACGTGATACGTTTGAAGGAGATTTTTGGTCGGTTGTACGCAGAAACATCATGAAATACGTTTAAAAGTAATCATTCTACGTTTGAAAGTAGGATTTGTAAGGAATAAACATGACGAAGTTCACAAGTTGTTTTCGTCGTTCTCCACCTCCCACTGAGCCGCCAACTTAATTGTACCCAAAAAATGTAGAAAATACCCCAAAATATCATTCTATTAACATATTGTATCCAAAACATTGTCAAAATATGCAAACATTGTAAAAATATATGCAAACATACGCAAACATTGTCAAAATACGTAAACTCAGTCAATTCATATATTGTACCCAAAAGTTCGGCAAAATACCCAAACTGTTTGGTAGAAAAATACCCAGAATTTTTTTGGGGGGTAAGCAGCACTGGAAACTCACCCGTAGGAAATATGGGCAATTGTCAGTGTCATTGGTCTTAGCCCCATTGAGAAACATGTTGCATGAGAAAACTCCTGTTGAGTAGCACTTGTTGGTCTTTGGGTGGCAAGAAAATGTCGGCAAAGTCCAGCAATATTTCGTGTTCTCTTCAGCATGTTTATTTCCAAGGCACTTGGTGCTCTCTCTGGGCCGACCGCCAAGAAACTCGGATAGCATTAACAGGGCCTAACAGAAATTTTGTAATGGTGAAAGGCATTGCATACCTCTCTGTTAGGGCTATCGGAGTTTCTTGGCGGTCGGCCCAGGCTTTGGCTTCCCTAGATTGGATATTGACGAATTTTACCCCCCCCCCCCAT
>NMRB01000401.1:282748-316445 GCA_002633025.1 Notospermus geniculatus
GATGTAAAATGCACAGAAAGAGTTAGAAAGTTGTTCTTAATATCTACATCATAACTATCTACTTGTACCTCATGATGATTTTGACTATAATCATATTGTTTCTTCTTTCTTTTCATATCACCTCTTCCCGTTTGATCATGAAAAAAGGTGAGTGTTTTAAAGTATTCATAAGATATGTTCCAGCATTGAACATACTGTCATAAATATTCATACACTTATCACCCACCTTGGTCAACCCCTCTATTGCCACATTTTGGCAAATATGAAGTATTGTATAAAAGGAGCAATTAAATACATGTAGGCATTGTCATTGGTATTCATTTGGAATAGGAGCTGTCTGTGAGTTGACCAGTAGGTGTAACTAATGGCTCAATCCAATGCATTAGCGGACCCACATTCATGATTATGAGCACCAATCAGTTGAAGTTTCTTTTGTATTGGTCCGCTAGAACTTTGCTGCCATCTTTTGGCAATACGCGCAGCTGACTGCTCCGATTACCTGAAAATTACCTAGACCTTGTCGTAGGTGTTCACTGGAAAGTTTTCACTCACCGGATGCTTTTCAGTAACAGGGTTTCCTGGCTTTGCAGAACCATGTCCACTTTTCAGTTTTTGATGAATTTGTCAATGATGACAATCAGAGAGTTGAATTCCAAAGCTACTGAGACGTCATCATTCAGAAACTTCGAGTAACTCATGAAAACTAAATTGCAGACTTGATTGCAGACTTCATATGGATTAATGATAGAATCAGCACTGTTGATTGAAATTCGAACTATGTTAGCTTTGTATTATTACACCTATTTGCCAAACGAGGGAAAATTCTGTTCTCCGATCTGCCTTAAGTCAGCTTTGGCTAAATTCTTATTCCTTCGGCGTAAAACATCCCCCTCTCCTTTCCAAGCTTATTGCCTACAGTCCATTTTGAAAGTTTTCATGCCCAACCAAAATTGGCTAAATTTCCTTATTGGTACACCGGTAAGCCAGCAAATGGGCCTCAAAAGAAGGAAAATTTTTATTACTGGATGGGTTTTGGTGAAACTTGGATGCAGATTGATGGTAAAATCAGTTGCCTCCAGTCGCCAGTAAGTCAGTGACGACTAGTTGTCTCCAGTCGCAAGTGTCATGTACAGATGGTACACTAGGCTTCAGCTGCACATGATCGCTACAGAGGGGAGGGTCTTGTGTTTATTCTCGTTGTCATAAATTCAGTCCCCAGTATTGCTTATGATGGCAAAAAATGCCATTTTGGCATTTGACTCTTTGGTCAAGTGGGGTGGTAGTACCCTCTGAAACACTGTATCCAGCAGTCAACCTAGCAAATAATCTGCTATCAGGTTCCTGATTTTCCATCCTGAGGTAATCACTCGTTCATAAACGCTTGCTCCCTACATCTGTGAGGAGTGCAGTGACGAAGGAAGTGAGTGCTAAGAACCACTGATTACCTCAGGATGCAGATTCTAGAGAAGACCCTCATCAACTGTCTGGTCCAGGATGCAACAGGTCCAGTCAGTCGTCTCATGAGTGTCATCTACTCTGACAGGTTATTTTCCACTTCGGAGCTCAGCATTTACTGGACCAGGCCATCCTATTAATTGTCTTTATGTCGAAAGCAGGAGACAGTTCATTTTTATAAGCAATAAAAAATCGTCGATTGTTTGCCCATGACAGACAAGTATGTTTCCCTTGGGCCTAAAGCCATCAATTTGGCGACTTCAGATCCAACTGCTCGCGTAATTTCATCTGAGTTAAATCCCATAAATTTCTTTATGTCACATCTCGGGGGCTTATATATAAATTCTACATGTATACAGTCATCATCACACTTGAATGTCTAGGAATCGAATGTCTGGGGACAGCTAGCTCTTTGGGGACGGAATATCCGGGGACAGAAAGTCCTTGGAACGGAATATCTAGGGCGGCATGTCCTTGGGGGAAAAAATGTCCAGGGATAAAGAGTACGGAAAGCTGTTAACCATAGAATCGATATTAGCCCTGGATTCTAGAAGCCTCCTAACTCTAAGGTCGACTTAAGCTTCTGCATTTGCCCTGAAAACAATAGCTAAAGGTAAACCTTAGAGTTAAGGAAGCTTCTAGAATATACGGCCCATAGATTCTTTATTCAGCCAATATAAGTACAGGGGCACAAGCTCCCAGTAATGCTCGTACAGTATTGGACTTTTTCGTCCCTGGACATTTTGGTTCTTGTTCGTTCAGGAAAACCTGCAAAAAGTCTTGATTCACTCAGGATCCTAATTTTGGCTGAAGTCCAGCAACATCTAAGCGCGACCCAATGGAATTCGAAAGTTAGGAAATTGATAGTTGGAAATTACGGACCTTTAATCACACGTGGTCCTTGAATAACCCGTGCACATGCAGCGCGAACAATCAGGGAACGACCACAAGTGGTCAACAGATGTGATTAAAAACGGCAAAGCTCTTTCACGTTACATGACTTCCACATTCCATTGGGTCGCACTTAGATGTTGCTGGACGTAGCTTAATAGTTCTGCTCATTTGACTTGATAAAAATTCAGCAGTATTGACCCGTCAGAAATTTGAATTCACCGTGCACAACAGGGTGTCTGCCAGAAACATGCGGGGGTGGAAAATTTGCAACACCAACCAAATTCTCCCTGTAATCGTTCCATTCGAATTGGGAACACGCTTAGCTCCTTAAAAGTCCATCTTTCTCGCCAACTTTGAGATGACCTGCGTCTGGCCCGCCGGCTCCTACTAAACTTTTCCCTCTTGGTACTCATCGATCACGGCACCCATGTTGAGCTGGACGATAAAACACTTGATTTATGACATCATTTGGTTGGCGATATTCATGGTTTTCATGTGAAAATAGCCACAAGGGGACGAGAAATTACGCAAATGGTAATAGTGGCCGCACCGTCCCAAAGTTGTCCAAATAACATTACCATGGATACTGTGATGAGGGTAATGTGAGACTGACCCTAACTGGCTGATACCTCGTATTATTGCTTTCCGAGCTGAGGCGTCGGTCATAAACCTGATGTTTCAGTTCTGACAAGTCTGAGCTGAGACTTTGCCCAGATTAGCTCACACACCTGTGACGTTTGTCTTCCTGGACACCATGTTCCCGGAACGCTGCACAGCAGCCAATCTGCGAAGCAAACTGGCATCAAATGTGGGACACCGCTGTGAAAATGATTGTGTAAAAGATTTTTCCAGAATGACATAAAATGGCCTGTGCTGAACGGCTAAGGCGCGTTTGAGGCTGCAACGGATAGGGAATGATGAAGACCGTAAAAACTGATGTATCAGATGTGGAATTGAGTAAGCAGAGCGTGCAATTACTATTTGTGCACATAATTTAAGTTTGGTGTATACGTCGGACTACGCCGCCACCTGGTTGCCCAGGTTCCCACTCAAGCCGAGCTTGATGGAATCATGACGTTGCCCCAAATTACACTTTCTGCACATGCATATCTTCCCCAAATGCAGACACGGGTATAGGCTCGAACGACCCACAACTCGGAGCGTGTATCAAACACAACCGAATTATGGAGGTACACCCCTCCGTTGTTCGGCTGTCCACATCCCATCATTCTACGCCAACTCACTGCCATAGTCTGTGGATCTCACAACCCAGCCTGAAATTTTCTGTGGATCACACTTCCCGACACCACACCTACTCTTTTATATGACCCATAATCTTCCATTATCCGGCCATTGTGGGTCACACTACCCGACACGCCTGCTGTACTTTAGTATAACCTATAATCCGGCCTCTCTGGATCAGCATCATCAGATACATCTCTGATATGGGAATCCACTGTCCTCACTAAGTGCTGCCCAATCGATCACATCCACTTCCACCCCGAATACCGCCATTTATCCGTCTGCCTGGGGTATCTCCGGGCTATTTCAACCTCATCGTCAGTTGATGAGGTTAGTTCATTAGGAGAAAAAGACCCTCTAACTGCAGGCTCCGATTTCCCAGATGGTCAATTGAGTCTTGTTCACATGCTGAATGAATTAAGTGTACACTGCTCGGAGGAATTTGACTCTTTGAATGATCGTTCAGACTTTCACCCATGTCTGTGACTGTTAATTTCACTCATGACTTATTGTCCCCCAGAGCTCTTGGACTTGAAAATACTGCTCTTCCATCTGCGTTATCCGCGTATGCTGCTGGCCGCTATCCCTTCCGCTCAACTTAAAGGAGCACGGTATTGGATCTCAAATGCGTTATTTGACTGCTGACGTAGAGGAGGCCACCTAGTGGCAGTAAGACAAACTACGAAAATGCATTGCAAAATGTATGTAGTAAATCGGGTCAATTCGCCGACAATGTAGTTAGTCCCTGGGTGGAATACATGTAGTGGCGCGTTGGTGCCGGCTGTCGAGAAAAAGTGGCAATACTGTGGTCATTTAAAAATGGCTAAAGATTTTGGGTTCATATTACTGGGGTACATGTAGGTGGGGGATGTATGAAGGGCCAAAGGTGTGTTGCATAAAAAAATCAGGTAAATCTGATTCTCCACTTTGCCAGCAGGTGGCCAAAATCCAAAACACAAAAACTGTGATTACGCCTTTAATACTGAAGGGAATTTCACTAAATTTTTATGGTAGGCTCATCTAGCAAGGATACATAATATATCATGTGATTTTTGGATTTAATAAATTTTCAGCACTATATAGGGGGCATAATACCTGACACTCCTCTTATATAAGGAAATCTTCAAATACACAACTGTCAGACTTCCGCGCGACGGGGACGTTCAACGCTATGCTTGTATTCTACTTCTTGTGTGATCCACTGTGAAATTAATTCAAAAGTTTGAAAAGGGATTTGCTTCCAACTCCAATAAAGTTGAAGTTTAATCTCCTTCCTTCGCCAAATGACACTGAGTCTGGCGTCCTAGACTTTGCCTGATGAATCAGGCTCGGGGGATTAGAGATGTTCCAATCTTTCCAACTCGTTGCGGATGTGAACCCGCCAGTCAGTGATTGAAAATTTCATTGCTTGCCTCCATTCCATTTATCAACGGATAACTCTGTCTATCTTTGTCCCTCTGTCATTCTGGATTAAATTGAAGAGTAATTTTCGAGGAACGTAATTTTTTGGCCAATGGCAATGCTGCACCCTCTGTATTAAGCTGGTAACACACCAGGCAAGGTGAGGGTGACAGTGCAAGCGATCTGGCTACAGAGCGAAATTGGCTGTGGATGCCAGGTGTGTGCTGGACAGCGATCTGTTGAATCCTGTGATGATCACTCAGATATCCAAAATACAGCACAAAAAGCGACACACAAAATGACAAGTATAAGTAAAATCGTCTCCGAATTTCGCAAGTTTTTGATCCCAACCAGGGTCTTCCTCAGGCACTTTGCCAGCACACACCTGGCATCAACAGCCCTTGCAATATCGCCCTGACCTCACCTGGTGTCTGCCAGCTTTGCCTGAGGAAGACTCCGGTGGGGGTACAAAATTTGCGAAATTCGGAGACGACTTTACTTGTGATGATCGCCCAATATCAAACTGGTTTGGCATTGTGGCAAGAGGAATTGCTTGTCACGGCCTATCACCAACCACCGCACACAGAAAAATGATATCACCTAGTCTGCGGTGATTGATTCTGCTGTGTTTAAATAATGGGTACAGGGGTTTCTGCGCCCGACAATGACCCCAGTATGGATTCAACCTAGAAAATCAGGAGCTGTCATT
Organism: Notospermus geniculatus; assembly: GCA_002633025.1. Taxonomy (NCBI): domain Eukaryota; kingdom Metazoa; phylum Nemertea; class Pilidiophora; order Heteronemertea; family Lineidae; genus Notospermus; species Notospermus geniculatus. The sequence goes on from NMRB01000401.1 coordinate 288,450, forward strand.
AATTTTGTGGCACCCTGTAGAATACGTGACCACCAGAATAAAAATGTGGAGAGTAGTTATGAATATTTTATGCCTTTCTGTCAGAAACGAGAGTATGATTCCGCCGGATTGATTAACTGTCAGAGGTGACAAAACAAAGAATATTCGCCTTATTGATGGCCAAAGAAAACATGAAGAATGCTGATTGCTTTGCTATTGGTTAGGGCGAAAAATCAACTATTTTGCTTTTTGGTCTGCGGTGGCCTGTTTTACGTGAGATATACGGGGGTATCTGTATATGTAGGGCATCTCAGCACTGCCCCATCTAAGATGGCGGCTTTGGCAGCCATCTTGAATTCGGTTTCTGTCAAATAACTCAAGAACGCTTTGAGCGATCAACCTGAAATTGTCTCTATAAGGGGAAGCTACCTTTCGATGACCAGCACCACCAACAATCCAAGATGGAAGCTATGGCGGCCATCTTGAATTCGGTTTCCATCATTTAACTTGAGGAGGCTTTGACCAATCAACCTGAAATTTTTTTCGAGGGGAAGCTTCCTTCCGATGACCAACACCGCCGCTAATCCAAGATGGTGGCTATGGTGGCCATCTTGAATTCGGTTTCTGTCAGTTAACTTGAGAACATTTGAGTCAGTGCATTGAATTGTTGTCAAAATGCAGTTACGAATCAAAAACAAGATGTAACATAAATGTTCTCTCATCTCTGAGTGTGTTTAGATAAGGCAGTGGACCAGATGAACCTACGAATTTCCAGCCCACAAAAGTCCCTCCATTGATTCAAGAATATTGGCAAAGAGAAGACTCATCCAGTATTCATGACCAGCCCAAACAAGTGGCAACCATAGGTTCTAGTAGTCATATCTTGCTACATAAGACGACATGATTTGGTCAAGAATGACCGAGAGAATTATTTGGGGCGTCTGAGGGTTAGTGTCTCCGGGTACATTTCATATCCAGGTGATTGTCAGGTGAAGAAAGGACAAGAAAATTGCGAGAGCTGTTGGTGACATGTTCGACGGTGTCATAACATGAGGGAATTCGTTGATTAGGCTGATTGACCAAGCAGGTACCAACTCGGCCTTTGATGAAGTGAGGTCCCTTATTGACAACAGCTGGCAAGACAGTAGGACGTTGATAAGCTGATCACTTGTTAACTTGATCACTTGTTTGAGATGACAGCAATGTCTAAAGCCCCTTCCACACGCTATGCAAAAGAATAATGACGTCAGTCAACTGTATATGCCGCCCAGTGTCTTTCTCAGCTATGATTCGAGATTTTCCTGACAACCAGAGCGCCACCCGAACATCTTTCTTAGCTGTGTCTCGAGATCTTCCTGACAACCAGAGCGCCACCCCAACATCTTTCTTAGCTATGTCTCAAGATCTTCCTGACAACTAGAGTACCACCCCAACATCTTTCTAAGCTATGTCTCGAGGTCTTCCTGACAACTAGAACGCCACCCCAACATCTTTTCTTAGCTATGTCTAAAGATCTTCCTGACAACTAGAGTACCACCCCAACATCTTTCTAAGCTATGTCCCGAGGTCTTCCTGACAACCAGAGCGCCACCCCAACATCTTTCTNTTCCTGACAACTAGAACGCCACCCCAACATCTTTCTCAGCTATGTCTCGAGATCTTCCTGACAACTAGCGCACCACCCCAACATCATTCTTAGCTATGTCTCAAGATCTTCTTGACAACTAGAGCACCACTCGAACATCTTTCTTAGCTGTGTCTGGAGATCTTCCTGACAACTAGAGTGCCACCCCAACATCTTTCTTAGCTACATCTCCAGATCTTCCTGACAACTAGAGCGCCACCCCAACATCTTTCTTAGCCATGTCTCGAGATCTTCCTGGCAACTAGAGCGCCACCCAAGCATCTTTCTTAGCTACATCTCAAGATCTTCCTGACAACTATGTTACAGTGCCTCTTTCTGTGCTGTGACTCAAGATCATCCTGACAGCTATAGTGCCGCCCCGACATCATTCTCAGCTACAACTCGAGATCATCCTGTCAACTACAGCCCCACCCCAACATCTTTCTTACATGTACATAGCTACAACCCGAGATCATCCTGTCAACTACAGCCCCACCCTAACACAGGGTTCGTACGGGTCCTGGAAAACCTGGAAAAGTCCTTGAAAATCAATTTTCATTGAAAGGCCTGGAAAAGTCCTTAAAAAGTCCCCAATTTCTTCCAAAGTCCTTGAAAAGTCCTGGAATACAATCTGTCATCAAAATAAAATAAGAATTCGCTTATTTTCAAGCGACCTTCAAGCTTTGGACATCACATGACATTGCGCCTTCAGCATTTCAATCCGGCAGAGATCGTTATATTTCTAAGTCTATTTCATTTCTCCCAAACCTCTGCTTGCATTCTTCAAAAACTTATTTGGCTCCAATCCAGGAAAAATGCTCTTTGCAGTCATAGCAAGTTCGTTTGCCAATTTCTTTCCAGTAAACAGATATTTACTTGAATGGCTGATCTTTACTTCAGACCACCCACCTTTCGGCCGCATGGTATTGACGATCTTTTTGGCGGGAAAATGCTATTAACTAGAGGTTCATGGATCTCATACTCAACTGCCTTGAAGTACCGTATATCAGCTGCTAAGACGGTCTTAATGCAAAATGAGTGCTATTGTATTGGTGTTGGGGTTTTTACAAGGGGTTGGCATTAGCTATAGTCGGAAATGTGTCTTGTTTAACCCTTTCCAACTTGATTACACAGCCGTGATGAAAGGTCCTTGAAATTTAAGAAATCAACATGGAGAAGTACTGGAAAAGTCCTTGAAAAAAATCTTGAGCCAGGGGGAAGAACCCTGCTAACATCTTTCTTACATGTACGTAGCTACAACTCAAGATCATCCTGACAACTACAGCGCCACCCGTATGACTTTCTCAGCTACATTGTACAACTCGAGATCTTCCCGACAACTAGTGCCACCTCAACATCTTTCTCAGCTGTGACTCAAGATCATCCTGACGACTGCAGTTGTTGACTGCCAACATTCCTCAGCTATGACTCGGGACCACATCACGTCGACATGTACCGTATTTTTCGGGGAAAGAGGCGCGACTTTTTTCCCCAGAGAAGGTCCAAAAACGGGGGGTGCGCCTCATACAATGGTGCGCCCACTATATGGATTTTTTCCCAAGATGAAGGGGCTGGAGGATCATTTTTTCAGCACCATGATTCGCGTTTGGAGCGTCATCAGCTGATCAGCACCGTGTGCATCATGCCTGCAAACATCCACTGACATCCACTCACAGAAAAATAAAAGTTTCAAACTGAGGGTTTTGTTCCTTTACTAAAGATCTATTCAATCATTTGAGGAATTATTTTTACAAGGATGTGAATCCTTGTCCCCTTTTTCTGGTGATGAAAACGAAGAAAATCCTGCTGACTGCTGGTGGAAGCCATTTTGAAAAATTGTTTATATCACCAAGTCTCATTGTGCGCTGAATCGAGGAACGAAAGGAAAACGTGAAGCGTGGCGCGTGAAAAGTGTCAACGTGAGCTCTATGGAACTGGAGCCTTAGAGATACATGTATTCGAGAAGTCACTTCATCAAGTTGTATAGCACCTTCATCTGTAATTACACAACTTTGTAAATAATATACTCTATACCATTGTAAATAACAATCTTGCCTCATGTACTGTATAGTATTATGGCAATAAAATTTCATTTCATTTCATTTCATTTCATTTCATTTCATTTCATTTCATTNTAATCTAAAGCTTCCTTAATTGGAATTACGTAGTCGATTTTACATTTGAAGTGGAAACGTTCAAGTGTCACCAGCTGGTCACTGCGATCAATGAAACAACCGGCCTACACTACGAACATTTCCACTTCAAACAAAGAAACAACACTCCTTCAGCACCTATATTTCGGCGTGTTCTATTGCAAATTATCACTAGATCATCCTCGAATTTACTTAAATTCGCTCACCTCGACCGAAACTCTCCATCTTTCGCGTTTTAGTCGGCAACACACACATCGATATGTGACACAGCCGCCATGTTCGACTCGGATACCAGTGCTGCCACCTGAGAAACTCGGCTAATGCGCTGCCGATTCTCCACGGTGACTATAGAACCTACAAGTCTTAAAAACATACATGTACCACTTCTTGGAAATGGACTGTCTCATACAGAAACTGCTCTTTGATTAATGATTTCATGCTATATCCTCGGCAAATCCGACTTTAGGCTCCTCCGACGTGACATCAGCCAAGAAGCTGTCATAAAATAACCGTCCGTATTCGATGACTCAACACAGAAACTCCGCCATGAATAATACTGTTTGCCACTATTGATTTTCGCCATACGTACACTGGTGGACAGAAATATTAGGACAGTGGCCGATTTGAAGTTTGATGTAAGTTTCTGCCTGTTAAGAATCAGAAGAAGATGAAATGTTTTAGCTTGAATAAAGTCTAGAACACATTTTATGATATGTTTTAAATTTCATTTCTGCACTTCCAATGTGGATTGTTGTTAATTTCAAGTTATTTAAACACATGTCTTTTTTTCCGTAACTGGTCAGGCATTTTATGTAACGCAAGTATATCATCAACCATGAGTAATTAAAAACTTTATTCTTAAGAAAAAATGAAGAAAAAACGAAGAAAAATGAGTATTGCCTGTTAATGCCTTTGATGAACAAGGGCGAGAATTGCCTTATTGTCATTATCTCATTGCATAATTGCCATGGTTATGTAATTAACTGAAATTGTAGCAAGGGGAAAGAAGAACCCTTCCCACAATATATGAACACAAGTTGAGTTCATTACATTCATTAACAGGCAGAAATTTACATCAAACTTCAAATTGGCCAGTGTCCTAATATTTCTGTCCACCAGGGTACATATTTCTTCTTTGCCTGTTGATCACTCTTGCCCTGCCGTTGTGACCGCTTCCGGAATGTTATAATATGAAATTAGTCTCCGCTGTGTCATTCTGTTTCACGACCGCGTGTGTCGCGGCAGAGCGTGGACCATCCGTTCATAAGGCTAGTCGTCGTATTGGCGATCGGACGTGTTTGTCTGGTGTCTCGCCTGGAACAACCTCGTCGGATATTCACAGGAATTGGCATTTATAGTTGGTACACATTTCGTTTCATTCATTAGCTGTCGATCCGTTTGGAATAAAATTGTTTGGTGACTTTGGGAGAATACTTAGATATTTCTACGTTTACATTGGGAAAATACTTAGATATTTCTACGTTTGCATCACCAGTTCACGAATGCTTTGGAGTTATCGCACATTGGCTATTCTCTGTCCAGTGGCTAAAGATTCAAAGGATGATAAAATTAAGCTCTAAATTTAGTAATCAAAGGTGTCACAAATAAGTGATGTACTAAGTGACATTTAAATGCCATGAGTCTGATGTTTAGGACACAAGGTCTTTGATTCTGGATATTTCACTTTGAAATTCTAGATTTTGATATTTGGTGTTAGTGGTCTAGATTCTGGTTTTGGTTTTGAGGTTCTTGATTTTGATATGTGGTGTTAGTGGTCTAGATTCTGGTTTTGGTTTTGAAGTTCTTGATTCTGATATTTTTGGTGTTGTTGGGTCTAGATTCTGATATTTGGTGTTGTTGATGTCTCGATTCTAATATTTGGTGTTGAGTGGATTGATTCTGATTACCAGGTGACAAACGGTGTGGATCGAGTTATTCACACATTGGCTATTTTCTGTCTAACGATTTTCTGTCTTTCTGGCTAAAGATTCAAAGGACGATGTGATGTTCTAAATTTAGTAATCAAAGGTGTCACTGTACTCGTTGATATTTAGGTCTCTGATTCTGGATATTTGACTTTGAAATTCTAGATTTTGATATTTGGTGTTAGTGGTCTATTCTGGTTTTGGTTTCGAAGTTCTTGATTCTGATAATTGGTGTTAGTGGTCTAGATTCTGCTTTTGGATTTGAGGTTCTTGATTTTGATATTTGGTGTTAGTGGTCTAGATTCTGGTTTTTGGTTTGAGGTTCTTGATTCTGATATTTGGTGTTAATGGTCTAGATTCTGGTTCTGGTTTTGAGGTTCTTGATTCTGATATTTGGTGTTAGTGGTCTAGATTCTGGTTGTGGTTTGAGATTCTTGATTTTGTTATTTGGTGTTAGTGGTCTAGATTCTGGTTTTGGTTTGAGGTTCTTGATTCTGATATTTGGTTTTGTGGGTCTAGATTCCGATATTTGGTGTTGTCGATCTCGATTCTAATATTTCGTGTTGAGTGGATTGATTCCGATATTCTCCATCCATGATCTTGATAACAGCATTTAAAAGTCTTGATTTTGATATTTGGTGTTGCTAACTATAGCCAGTAGAGATACAGAAATTGCCTGAGGTTGGGGTCAAAAATTTGCGAAATTCGGAGACGACTTCACTTTTGGGGTCTTCTTTCACTTCTGGGATCTCTACTAGAAAGTGCCTGAGGAAGACCCTGGTTGGGGTCGAAAATATGCGAAATTCGGAGGCGACTTTACTTTTGGGATGTTTTCACTATCTGGGATCTCTACTTGATCTCTACTTTACTTTTACTTGCATTCAAAGAGGTTTTGATAAATCTTGGAGTTTGCGAGGCACATTTCAGTGCTTGGCTCTCTAGATTCCACACGAACTTCATCTTCCGTGGACTTTTTTCTCGTCTTCTTTGACAATAATTCCTACTTTGTACTCATCAATATCTATAACAACTGCTCTTTCACATGGCTGGTTGATATGATAGTCATGATTGGCTTGGCTATGTCTGAGGTATTGAATACGTTGACGGAAGTTTCACTTCTGGGATCTCTACTGGAAAGTGCCTGAGGAAAACCCCGGTTGGGGTCAAAAATTTGCGAAATTCGGAGACGACTTTACTTTTGGAGTCTTCTTTCACTTTGGGATCTCTACTGGAAATTGCCTGAGGAAGACCCAGGTTGGGGTCAAAAATTTGCGAAATTCAGAGGCGACTTATGGGATCTTCTTTCACTTCTGGGATCTCTACTAGATCTCTACTTTACTTTTACTTGCATTCAAAGAGGTTTTGATAAATCCTGCAGTTTGCGAACCACATTTCAGTGCCAGGCTCTCTAGATTCCACCCACGAACTTCATCTTCCGTGGACTTTTTTCTTGTCTTCTTTGACAATAATTCCTACTTTGTACTCATCAATATCTGTAACAACTGCTCTTTCACATGGCTGGTTGATATGATAGTCATGATTGGCTTGGTTATGTCTGAGGTATTGAATATGTTGACGGAATCCATAATTCGCGAATGTTGCATCTCTTCCTACTTGTTGCCGAGAACTCGCTATGTTTTTATTCATTGGTTGAGACTTGGTAGAAAATTGGTCGTCATTACGATGAGGGGGCTGATGACTGTATTGGGAATTTCTCAACAAGAATTGCTGACTTTAAGTAATGTATTTTAGGGCAAAAACTGAAGGGAATCTTGCCATTGTTGCAGTTTTGGGGTAAAATATCACTATGTGACCGACATAAAGTAAAAAAAGTTATAATAATTTTATTGAAAAAAATACCAAAAAGTATGATCTTGATATTGCAGTACTGCAGTATTGCACATTTCTATTGTATAGTATCTGAAATTTTTCATATTACCTCTTTAAAAAGGATTACAATGAATAAAAGTGATGCTCCACATCATGAGAATTTTCTTGCCTGAGTTGGCTCTCTCGATGGACAACTCGGCCACAGAAAAATATGGGCAGTGTCAGTGGTCTCAATGGTCGTCATCTGTAGGAAAACCAATATTTCATGCGAGTTGGAACAGTCACCCGCGTTTATCACCAAAAGACGGCAGGCAGCAAAGAATATAGCAGACCAATACAATAAAAAATTCTCCTAATTCGTGTTCAATCAACCATGAATGGGTTGCTAGCCATTGAATTGGACCGTAGTGACACCTATTGGTCAACTAACTGACAGCTCCTAATAGAGAGGAACTCTCGCTTGGAGTAAGTCCTTAACTTAAATGCCTGAGAATGGCAACATGTTGAAAGATACAACACCAGCAATGAAATCGGCAACACATTGAAAGAAACAACACCAGGGAGGAAATATTTTCCTCACCAAAATGTTTTTCCAAATTTCTAATTTTCTCACAACACCTCTTGATGTTGCTGTCCTCTGACTCTACTTGCAAAATGACTCGGCAGATTCTAGATGACATTCCCTCTCCATAAATATGATTAAAAAAATCAGATGCTGTACCATCTTGAACTGACAGAGAGAAAATAAATGAATAATATCTCTCCTAGATATATATTGTCGATTACCACCATCCTGACATTTATTGGTTTTGAAGATATCATCGTTCTGTATTCATTCTTTTATTCTTCACCATTTGCAAATGTCATCGTTATTTTCTTCTGCACACAATGTTGGGTATCTTTCTAATTACATAAGTGCACCAGAAGCTGTCCAGTTATATTAGTTAAAGCAAATTGTCGTGACAGTCCAAGTGGCTGAATGCACGATCGATCGCTTGCCATCTTGATATTTTACAGTTCCATATGAAATATACACTGTAGCCCACGAAAATGCATACAGTGGAACCTAGCCTCCCTTAATGGACACCTCTGCCAGGAGGACTCCTCTCGAATCAGGACACCAATGTTCAGTCCCAAACTGGTCATTTCTATTCATTTCAACCTCTATAATCAGGGCACCTCTCAATTAAGGACAGCATTTGTCAGTCCCGAAGGTGTCCTTAATAGAGAGGTTCGACTGTATTTGCATTACTGCCATGGCTTCATTCTCTTTGGATACCATTTAGCAAGCAGTTAACTACAGATTTAGGCTTGTCTACAGATCTACCTCACTAAACATGCTAATGCCCCCATGACACTGAGCTACCGGTAGTTCTCAGTACGTTCTTGAAAATGTTGCCGAACGGGCTCAAACTGTGTGCGAACGGAGTGGACGCAGTGGCAACGTTTTACAGTCTTTTTACGAACTTCATGGACGAGCTCCGACGGGAAGGGTGCTCCAGCACTTCGAGACGTTATTTGGCCAACATTACACGTTCTAGCCCGTTTTACGATTTCTTAGGATGGGGCAGGGACGTTTTGAGAACTATACTTCAGTGTGACAGTACCTTTAAACACGCTGGTGATTCAAACGTAAAATCTTTTTTTCGTACGCGATTTTTACCCAAGCATAACTAATCGTGTTGACTATTTTTGCAGTTGTTTAGGCAAATAGAAGGGGTGACAGCTTATTATGTAATCACCCGTCACCCCTTCCATTTACCAGATGAACTGCGAATACGACAAGCACCATTAGTTATGCGTCAACGACTTCGCGTACGAATAAAATAATTTTGTGTTTGAATCACCAGCTTGTTAAATACAGAAATATGTAATTTGAAGTAGAATTTTCTGGGCCACTATTAAATAACTTCTTTGTATCACTTTTACTGCTCTGACTAATTCCCTTTAATGAGGACATGGAACTGCCGACAATTCTATGATGAGGATTTAGACATCTGTGTATTCTCCACTTTTTTGTAGCCGAAGTATACTCAGTAATGGATATTCATTGTTATCCCCTTGATAACTTATGTATGAGAGCTTTACTCTTCTTATAATCTGGGATGTGAATGAAAAAACTGTTTCACAATTAGATAATAAGTAATGCTCCATGCTGCCTTCTGCATGGAGAGTGTATGATCATGAGGTGACTGTTCTGGCCTCTGAGGTTGATTAATGCTCCTTGCTGCCTTCTGTGCGGAGTGTGTATGACATCATGAGGTGACTGTTCTGACCTTATGAGGCATAAATGCTCCATGCTGCCTTCTGCATGGAGAGTGTGATAGCATTGCGAGGTGACTTTTCTGACCTCACTAATGAGGTTAATAAATGCTCCGTTCTGCCTTCTGCATGGAGAGTGAATGACATCATAAGGTGACTGTTCTCACCTTGTGAGGTTAATTAATGCTCCATACCACCTTGCATGGAGAGTGTATGACATCATGAGGTGACTGTTCTGGCCTGATGAGGTTTACTAATGCTCCATACCACCTTCTGCATATAGTGTGTATGACATCATGAGGTGACTGCTCTGACCTCATGAGGTTTACTAATGCTCCATACTACCTTCTGCATAGAGTGTATATGACATCATGAGGTGACTGTTCTAACCTTGTAAGGTTAAATGCTCATTGCCACCTCTGTGTGGAGGGTGTACGACATTATGAGGTGAAAAAAAAATTGAGAGAAAAAAAATATTCTAAAATCTGCTTCATGGCAGTACCCTCAAAGGAAATCATGTACGAAACCCTGAATATATTTCTAATGCTTTTGAAACCCCCAGGTCATTAGTCACTGAAGTTGGTCCATTGCCTTCAGACTACATTAACTTTTTACACCGCGCATATATCTCACCCTGAATGTAGGCTAATGGACATCGCTATAAGGTGTGAGCAGCTAATACGTCCCAAGATTGCCATAACTGCAAAACATATGGATTATTGCCAGACATTGATACATAATTTAGCCATCCATTCAACATGTAGAGATATTGGGAAAGTTTCGAGAAGGAGTTTTTGCTGTAGGTTGTAAAAACCCAATAACCGCGGGTGTAGCATAATTGTCGCTAGCTTGATTGTGTGTGTGCCTGGTGTTTATAAAAAGGATGGCGATTTGAAGTTTCCGTGCTCATTAGTGTGCAGCTGTCAGAGTTGTTGATGGCGTCGGACATGTTGCGTGGTGTTGCTAGGATTAGGTGAATTACTGCAGGCGCTAACTGTCAGCCTCGTCAATCCGCTAGCATTTGGCTATCAATTCCTCAGACATTTCCACGCTTCAGTTCATGAGTTTTTTATCCGTAATGTCTTTGGTTCTTAAGCAGTGTTCTTAGCCGTTGTGTTGCGCTGCCAAACCAAATGACACCAGGCTAGCGCCAAACTGCTCCTCTTGTCTGCAAAAGGCGATATGGAACCGTCTTGGGTAGAAATTTATTTAATAGCTTCTCTCGAGCTCTCACGTCTGGATACACACCAATCACATCAATATAGTGGATATTCCCCCATACATTTCTTGTACATGTACTTAGGGTTTCGATAGGGACAGTATTTTGTAGACAGACTTGACAAAGCAAGGAGTTACATGTCTCTCTGGACTTTTGTCAGAAGTTTCAGCAGCAGAGGTTAGTTCTTCTCTTATGGTTCCGTTGGTAACATTGGTTCCGTCACTTGGTTCCCATGTTCCAGTCAGCTCTGTTGCTTCACCATCAGCAATCTGGATGCTTCTGTGGTGTTTTGGCCAAGAGTTGCGTTGCTCTCTGGACTTTTGTCAGAAGTTTCAGCAGCAGAGGTTAGTTCTTCTCTCATGGAACTGTTGGTTACATTGGTTCTGTCACTTGATTCCCATGTCCCCCTCCCAATTTATAGTATTCTTCGCTTCTCAAGCAGTGTTCTTTAGCTGTTTCTTTGCCATGTTTGTGGGAGGCAAAAAATTTTCATTGGAGAGTACTCTGGCTATGTGGTAACATAACAGAACACTATCATTCACTTGCGTAGGATTCTAAATCACATGGAATTTCTTTGTACTTGATCTCGTGAGGGATGGATAAGTCTGTCGCTGAATGTGTTTTATATGGTTCGGTTCTCTTAATCGTGATGGATTAAGGCTTCCAACTTTTTGGTCCCATTCTCTTGAGCTTTGAATTCAATTATATGAGACTGGATTTCTTCTTTCGGGAGAGATCAATAAATTTGGTTACATCTTTGTTCGTGACGGAAAGTCGCAAGCCATTAATTCTCCTGGTAGGCCTACAGCGATACTAGCCAGCAACACATTAGGTGATATCGCAAGCGATCTGATCGCAAGTGAGCAAAATTGGCTGTTGACGTCAGGTGTGCACTGGACAGCGATGCATGGAATCCTCTTGCCAAGTCGAACAATAAGCCTATACCAAAGCCACGATATCGCCGAGAGTGCGGTGGCTGACGAGAAGATTGGTGGCGAGTAGATCGCTTGCGATATCACCTGGGGCGTATTCATATCCTCGTTCTTGACCACACTCGGGCTGACCTAGTTCATGTAGAGCAAGGATCAAGAGCAAGCCAGCAGCACACCAGGGGCGTATTCGAATCCTCGTTCTTGATCACACTCGGGCTGACCTAGTTCATGTAGTTGTTGACTCAACTCGAGAACGGCAGTTTCGAACGCCGAGAACGCAACCCGAGTCGGGCCAAGAATGTGTTCTTCTCACTCCCCACTCAGCGGAGGGTTGAGAAGAACACGTCGTGGCCCGACTCGAGTTGCGTTCTCGGCGTTCGAGATTGCCGTTCTCGAGTTGAGTCAACAACTACATGAACTAGCACAAGTGTGGTCAAGAACGAGAATTCGAATACGCCCCTGGTGTGCTGCTGGCTTGCTCTTGATCCTTGCTCTTGAATCAGCCTCATGTTCTGACAGTTCACGTCTGGGATTCAAGTCAGCAAAACCATCTTACTGACATGTGCTCCTGTAGCTAGGCATGCACGCACCGTACACTGGAAGCCGTTTCTACAAGGCGTATCACGGACATAAAATTTGGAGAGATGAGGTAGCATATTTACTTTTGGATTTAGCTCGCAGACATTTCTTGATTAATTTCACGTGAATTTCATGAGACTTCACTTTTGGATTATCTTCTATGACGGCGACAAAAACTCTGAAAATGTTAGCTGGGTTTGTACAGCAGTTCAAAGTGAAAGTTCGCAAAAATGGGATATACGCAAAAATTGTCCCAACCAAGACTTACCCGGATGATGTGTGGGTGCCATACAAATATAAGCCAAAAGCTAAGGTGAGTATAGAATTAGGCCTAGGCCTACAGCTTTCAGTGGCATAGTGCAAGAGTATTGGACTCATCAGCCTGAGGCTGTGGGTTTGATTATTATTGCACAATATGGGGCCCAAATGGGTTGTCGTGTGCTTTTCGCATGATGGGTAGAAGAAAGATTGGCAATAATATTGCCCATTGTGATCCTCATATTGTGCAATAATATTGATCGTGTATGGGCCGCTTTACCCTCTGTATTACCAGAAGGAAATGAAGTGGGAGGGTTGTGTCTTTCGAAGTAAAATTTCAGCCCTGTCACTGTGAACTTGGAGGACTGACGGAGTTCTCACTATTATTTCTGTTCATAAATTTTGATATTCTTTTTGATTCCATTTTCTTGCACCACTATATATTCCAGGCCCGTAGCAGCCCTCTGATGAGTGGGGGGCCCTGGCAGGGCCGGATCCAGGATTGACAGAAAGGGGCGTAGCTCAACGGTGCGCTGAGCATGGAAAAGGAAGTGGGAAGCCAAAACGGGGGTCTTAAATTTGACAATTAAAAGTGCTTTAGATGCATTTTCCTGGGATCTGAGAGCAAAAATATGGGGACATATAAAATGGACATTTGGGCCAAGGTATTTTTTGGCAAAAAAAGTGGGGGGGGGCAGGACCCCCTGGCTACCCGGCTCCTACGGGCCTGTATTCAGCAAACCTCCAGATGAGGAAGTTAATGAAATGCTGTATAAAATCAAACGCCTGGCCCAAGTCAAGGAATTGATGCCTTCTTTAGCCCAGCTTTGTTCTCTGTGGGGTGTGTGTGGTCTCCCTTTTTCTGCTCTCCTTTGAGTGTGATAGAATACGGCAACAATTTTTAGGCCAGTCACCAGATTCTTATAAAAAGGATACTCATTGTGAATATTGTTCTTTTGACTTCTCAATCAAAAACTCGTAAAAAACTCTGCTAAAGTTCGTGGCATTTTTATCTAACAATCATTACCGTATGTGACCCAGATCCCCGATCTCAGGTCAGACCATGCCACATTGAAGACATTATCAGCTTGAACTGTGGCAATGAAAGCATCTCTTCTTCTTTACATCCGTTGTACGTTACATATTCCAGTTATATACGTTTTGCCTGTTTCCATGTGTGCCTGTAACATTCTGCAAAGATCTGTTCTTTTATGTGGATTGCTAAATCATAGTGCCTTCAACTATGAACCTTGCATTTTACAAGTTCAGAAAGAATCTTTCCGGAGTCTTTCCTTGGATGAGTATACAACTTTTTCCTGGAGCCTGCTGATGATTTTGACTACGGATACGTACAAGTTCTCCTGACCCTGCAAGGAACAACTTCTTGCTGTACTGGTGCAAACTTTGCCTGGTTACATGGATTAATCTGGCTTTTTGACCAATGAGTGGCATTCAAACTGTGATTTTTTTTGCCTTTTTGCATTGATTGACTTTCCCTCTACTTCGGGGGTTAGTTTCTGGAACATACTGCTTCCTTGACTTACTCTACTTCTGGGGTTAGTTTCTGGAACACTTTGCTTCCGTGACTTTACTCTTCCAAAAAAACTTCATGAGATTTTCTCCATTCGTCTCATTTTCCCGGGGATACAATGGAAGTGGAGAACTTTTTTTCAGATTATCCGAATCTTTCCCCGAAATATAGTGGATTTTCTTCAGCATACACCTGGGTAAATATCTCCTGTTTACTGAAAGTTTATTTTCAATCTTGAACTGGTTGGTGCAAGTTGGGAGAAGATTTCAATGCATTCAATACACCGATTTCACATCTCGCACGATTGCAGCACCCCTAAAAGAATTTTCAACAGCCACTTCCCTTTTCAACCTCACTACCAGGAGTACGGGCAAAAATTTCCTGGATCGAGGTTGAATTGCACGCATTGGTCCCTAATGCCGCCACCAGGGGATGGATCCCTTCGGCGGTATTGGGAACCAACACCTGTTTTTCAACCTTGATCTAGGAAATATTTGCCTTGCTCCTGTTAGTGAGGTTGAAAACGGAAGTGGCTGTTGAAAACTCTACTAGGGGTGCTGCGATCGTGCGAGATGTGAAATTGGTGCATTCCCTTCACCCCCCTCCAAGCAAGGTAGTATAGGCCTACCGGTACTTTTATCATACACCCTTTTGTTATAATAGTGGGCTTTTTTGGAGCAAGAAATCTCAATTACTTTCAAGGATATTTAAATGCCCCCATTCCCCCATCATTAGGCTATTATGATTGGCATAATGAAGACCATTAGAATTAATGAAGAAAGTATGCTACCGATCTAAACCTGTGCTGTAGTATTGGATGATGACGTGTACATTCAATGCCAAACTGCACTTATGAAATACAGAATATACTGAACCTCAAATCGGCTCGGCACTAAATTTTATCAACTATTTTTGCTACACATACCAGCCAAAATAGATAAGAGAGGAAATGAGGGTCTGGGGGCTCTCCCCCCAGAAAAATTTGACAATTTCTAGTGCTTTAGATGCATTTTCCTGGCATGTGAGAGCATACTCGATTTTTCATCTGATTAATTTTTTCCTTGCTAAAAAATCATTGCTCTGCCAAAAATGGGGGGGGGCATATGCCCCCACGCCCCCCTGGATCCGGGCCTGGAAGTCCTCTCCTAAAACACATTTATTGACACCCTCTTTTCATATATCAATCAGATATGGGATCCCAATTTTCCATCTGTCTCAGGTATAAATAAGAATGAAAAGAATATGACCACACTGAGTTATTAGCCCTTGTTACACTACATAAAAAACCCGTGTCGTTCTGTCCACACCTGTTAAAAACACGGTGTAATAATCCTCTTCGAGCTCCAACGGGTTTTGGAGACCTTAATTTAGGTCCCCCTCACAAAATTTGAGTAGTGTTGGCGGGCACCGGGGCCTCAAGAGGGATTTTTCAGAGCCGGGCTAGACCCGGGTGTAAAAAAACCCGGGTATTTCTATGTAGTGTAACCAAGGCTATTATCTCAGATAACATGTTTGTCAACTGTCAGATTGTGACAAGTTTTAAAGATCCTAAAACACACTTATTGACACCTCCTGTTGTTATCTCTGACAAGTTTGTACAATACACTGAAATGGTCAGTCCAAATATCTTGTCACATGCTCAACAATGATCACAAACATCTTGGGCCAAGAAACATGACAGATATGACCCTGCACAACAAAAGCCGCACAGAAAATGAGCCTAAACGTACTGAGATGACACCAGGAGATAAAGAAAAGAAGCAGAATCACTCGGACTTCACAATAGACAATACTGAAATTGACCAATAATTTGGTCCCAACTTGCCAACCTCAGGGCGACTTACGCCTGGTTTTCTGGTGCAGGGTCACAGATTATCTTGAACTCAGGTTGAGCCACGGCCACAACTTTTCCAGTCACATCATGCCCTGGCAAACCTGAACAAATGAAAAACTGTGGCTGAACCTGAGTTCAAGGTAATCTTCGTTGGTGCATAGGCCCCTAAAATCTACTAATTCAAAAAACTGGATGTCAGATATTTGGATGCCAACCTACGCTGAGTGCCACATACGAGCGACTTGGTTTATACTGTAAATACCCACTCAGGAAATGAGATAAAATCTATTGTTCCTGTACTCAGTAATCATTAGGGTCTATTATTGAGTACTGTCTGTTATTTGATAAAAAGATCAACCTGTAACATCTGGGGCAAAGGTTTTGACAAAACAGTTAATTTTCTTGAGGAATATGCACTTGGACTTGGACTGTGCACAATGAATTGTTCAGTTGGCTTTCGATATTTTCCAGAGGTGAGTGAAAAATGTTGGGATGATTCTCTTGTTCCAGTGTGTCACCCTATAGGCCTGTCAGATGCAGAGTGGCATGTGCGTTTCCACACATGCATTTCTCGAGACTGGAAAGAGATTTGGGAAGTTGGTGGTAGTCTTGCACAGTCACTTGCAACCTGCTTGTGGTGTAGGGCCAACATTTGTGCCTGGCACCAGCAGCAAACAAAGGTTTCATGGTCTTGAATCCTTTGTGGAGCCATTGTTCCCTAGCTTGTCTGTGTACCGTGTAGCTGTATGTGAACCCGGCCTAAGGGAACCCTTAAGGCGACTCTCCACGTGCAAGTTTTCTTGGGGTTTTCTTGCGCAAGTTGGCTCTCTATGGGCAATTCAACTGCGAGCAGTTGTTTATGTCATTCGTCCCAGCGTAAGCCGTGAGGAACAAATAATGGTGAATTGCCCATTGTGAGCCAACTTCCGCAAGAAAACTTTCACGTGGAGAGCCGCCTTTAGTAGGGCACAATGTGTTATGTCGTCTAAACCAGTGTACCCAAGTTACGGAGACAGGATGGTTAGCGTTGACGGTTAGGGTTAGGACTAGGTTTAGGATTAGGAGAGGGGTCAGTGACAAGGGTTGAGGGTCAGGGTTGGTGTCAGGGTTAGGGGCTTGGGCTAGGAATTAGTGTGTAGGATCAGGACTGGACGACATTCACCCATTGAGCCTTAGTAGGGCCTAGTCATTGCCCTCAAACTTTTATATTTTGGACCTGTGTGGCACGAAAGCCACTGAGTTCTTCAGCATGTTCATGGTCTCAGTGAATTTCCTTCTTAGATGTGAGCTTGTTTTGCGGGAAACGGAATGCGTCCTCCAATGAGGAATGCGACCTGCTACCGATCTATCAAAGTTATAATTGCTATTTTAAACCTCAGCGAGGAAATATGCCTGAATTTCCTGGCCACATTCCTCCAGTGGAAAAAATATTCCATATTTGTTGATGATTAATATGTGTTTATAATATATCAAATTGAGGCCTAACCTTATCAAAAGGAAGACCATGAACTGTCTACTGTGTTTTGTGGTGCAACATTCCCGACTGCCTGACAATAAGGGATTTTCAGAGGGTTCAGCAACCATTGAAACAGGACCTTAATGGCTGGACCATTTCATTTGCCTCTTTTCAGTCAAATTCTGCAAAGAACACTTTTTCTGCGGTAGGTTCTGTGTGGGTAGAGGATAACATCTATTGAAAACCAGGGCATCGTAATGCCAAGATGGTGCTAGGCCTTACGTCCACGCACTTGCCTCTCAATTCAATATCGTGAGCTTACAGAACTGGCATGTTAACAGGTGCAAGTCATTGGAATCACCGAGTTCCTACGGCAATTGTGTTGCCTATCCAAATAGCTCTTGGACAACAACTATCATTAGAGGTTGTGATTACCCTCAGATTGTTTGCCTTCCAGGCACTGTCTTCAGATATTGGCAATTATTTCTTGGTGTGACCTATTTATGGCGATTCTGAGACGTTTTCCCAAAACTCTTGTTCTTGTAAGAAGTTCCAGCTTTCCTCTTATTTTAACTCAGTGGTGACACCACACACTGATGATGTGGTCTCCATACTGAAAAACCTGATGACGTAGAAAGTTTTGTCCCATCTGCGTAAAGAGGAGTTTCTTCTGAAACACTCTCATAGAGAGGACTTGCAGCTAGGTTCCATTGAACCATGCATGGCAGGCCAGACTTGTGTTCCTCATGGCTAATGGTCCTGTCGAGGCAGAAAACTCACCGAAAAATACGCGCACACGCGAACTATCTGCTGAGCAAACGGTCTCGAATGACTTCTTGCTTAGCAGATAGCTCCAGTGTGCGGCAGGCTTAAGTTCTGCTGGACCATGGCATGGCAGGCCATAAGTTTCCGTCCCCAGCTAAATGGCCCATAGACGTTCCCTGACAATATCGAACCATTAGACATGGACATGATGATTGGATGATCTTCAGCGCACGACACAAGCTTATTACCGTCTGATCTCAGTGGAGACATGCTAATTTGATTGGCGACCGGAATTTGGAAGTCGTTGGCTATAGGGTGTAGCGTTAGCTTGATCCTAGACTCCGTGAATCATGCAGGTCTTGATGTGATAGCATCCATCGGTAAAACAACAGGCAACCTTAATTTGCATTCTAGCTCAGCATTTGTTCTGTGGGACGTTTGAGGAAGTATTTCTTCGGATATAGCTGCTGGGCAATGGGGAACCCGCATAGCTTCTTATCTCGACTGGTTGATGCTGTAGAGCGTTTGAACCGAAGACATAAAAGACAGACCAAAGAACGCAATGTCATTGTGTCACGACGTCCCTGACTCAGTGCAGCATGGACCGAGACCTCACGCCACTTCCCCGTAGTAGTAGTTCTGCAGGTTGCTCATTCTACGCAACTTGTCATCCTTGAGAATGATTTCAGGCTCACAACTTGGGGTTCTAGTGTTTCAGCCAGGGTTTCAAAAAGGCTGAGCGTTTTACCAGCCGCTCAAAAAGGGCAAAGACTACTTTGGACCAATTATGGCATTTTTTGTCGCGACGAAGTCTGAGCTGAAAAATTGAGAGAATTTCTCTGCTTGGAACAACCAAGCCCAAGGTGTTCCTGTGACACAGCACTTATCCACAAACGGAACTTTTACAATCCAGTTGTCAGTAAACTTGAAACTTAGGATGTGTGATTACCATCGCAAACAGGTCAAACTGCACTCCCATTGTTGTCAGTAAAAAATTAATCTTTACATTATATTACAGATCTCAAACTGGATACTTGCAATGATGATGATGATGTAACTTGTGTCATCTATTTATGAGTTCCACACTTCTGTTTTCCAGTCAAGACGGAACGACCGGGAAGAAATTCGTCGAAAACTTGCAATGGGTGCGGACGAGGAATACTACGGTGGCGAGCGGGCGTTTAAAAAACCCAACCTCCAAACGCGACTCCAGAGTGGCATGAACTTACAGATATGTTTTATGAACGATTCAACCAGTGATCAAGAAAGCGCAGATTCGGAGACGGACACATCGCGGTCATCGCCGAGACACATATCAACCACGATGAAAATGAGGCAGTACTCGGAGGTAATGTGAAGATTTTTCGTGTTTTGTGGTGTCAGTTTAGTGGCGTAGAGATCTTAGTGCAAGAACATCCATAATTATTTTCAAAAATTGGAAAACCTTGAGCAGAAATTTGCTCGTTCAATGTCCACCTTGTCCAGACATTTTAGTTCATCAGAAAAACACCAGATGTCTCTCCAGTCACAGTGGTTTTGGTTTCCCTCACTAGGGCCGTCACATTTTGTGATTGGGAAAGTGAGGAGGGGTGTGCTACTGCTCTTTAACCCCTTTAACTTGGTACGGCGTACTACATCATTATGAAATCCAGGGAACCCCCGAAAACACCCGAGGATTGCAGCTTGCGTAAGGCATAATAATACGCCTTGCAAGGAAATGGCATGTCAGTGCGTAGGACGTTATATCACGTCCTGAACCTTATGTGTCAAAAACTTTTGTTGGCAATTAAGAAAAATATGAAATAAAAAAATTACACAGTTAAGGGGTAAAAGTTGTCGATTGCATGAAAAATATTAAAATTCCTTTGAAATTTTTTGGCAAAATTTCTAGAATGCCTTCAGTTATGACTGTTTTGTTGTTGAAACTAGCAGCAAAGATAACGTTTTCAGAGAAATACGGATTATTTCTGTTTGAATGTTTTGGGCAAAAAGGGGCTAAAATGCCTGGAGCAGTGGCAACGAAAGAGTAAAAAAAACTTTGGGGAAACCTCAGAAGTTAATCGTGGCGAATTTGCCCTCATGATCAACATCGGGATAAAAAGTCATCATCGAATACGAAAGGGAGGCAGTAATGATGCCCATATTTCGGAACCGGATCGAAAATCCATATGTGAACGAGTATAAGCTAAGATGTGAACATTATGTTTCATGGTTTTGCGTCAGATTTCACCTTCCCAGAGCTCTTTATTTGCAAAGGAAAAATAAACATGAGAATTTGAAATGCAGTCAACAAGTTTCTTGCACTAAAGTCGCCCACGTAGTTGGTACAGTGGTGTCAGTTTTAATAGTTTTACTATCTTAATGTCGTGTCACTCTCCTAAAACACTTAACCCTCTATGGTGCATAAGATTGTTTTCCTTTGCTTCGACACTGAAAAAGCATATTTAAGCTGCGTTTGCCTGACACGCAGAACACGGAATAGACATCTGTTCGCTCCAAGCCATTTCCATTCATCCATTTGTGTGACAGTCTGGGATAACCCGTCAGAAGTCGCTGAGTGATCAACAAGGGTTGTTACATTGCCTGTGCATTGAACTGCTATTGTTCACCTGTTACGTGGTACGTTTAGGCTATTGAAATGTGCGGGTTCACCAAGGCCATTAACACTTTCCTCAAACGTGACATCCGACGGGTTTTCCTAGACCGCCACACATTTATCTGCACCTGGTAAGCAGTTTGCGGAACACGGAAAGACCGATCACTTGGTTTAGCGATTTTCCTGTCCAGAATCAAAATCCGTGCACTACAGAGCACCGTGATTGGGCAGGGACGGACCAAACCTGCGCCATGCTTACAAAAACAGAAGTGATACCGTGTGCAGATAAATGGAAGAGGCGGAATGTTTACCGTGTTCCATATACTGCGTTCCGTTTTCGCGATCCGCATTCCACTTACCACGTGTCAGGTAAACGTGGCTTTAGAAATTAAGGTTTTGCAGTATTGTGAAATTTTCGTCCAGCAGAATGTTTGTGAATCACAGGTTCTAATATCCCATGAAACACAGCAAACGTTGATATAGTAAGCGTCATCTTTTGTTGAAATCACTAGGCTTGTCTCAACTCAGAGGGACTCGTCCATATGGAGCTCTTGTTTCATAATAAGGTCACATTTTGGCTCTTGTTATATAAGGGCTGTTTAGACGACAAGCCAGGAACCCACATTCAGATTCGATCCGATTCGATTGGATCGAACCACATTCTGGACTGGATATGTTCCAAGTTTTTGGGTAGCGTTATACATGCATGTTAATCTCATCACATTCCGACTTCAAATTACCCTTGTGGAACTCTCCACAGCGAGTGCAGTCAGTGGAGGAAGAAAAACCACATCAGTGTGCATGCGGGTACATGTAGGATGATCATCCGGATTCGGGTCTCATTTGTGTTTAGGCGAGCAATTTTAATCTGGCCGTATGTGGTCCAATGCAGTCGAATGTGGATTCGGGACCAGCAAAATCGGTGGTCCTTGTTACATTAAATCCACATTGGACCGCATTGGGTAGCATTTACACGCAAGAGTTTTGAACCACAATCGGATTCGATCCGATCCGATCGCATGTGGATTTTTGCCTGTCATCTAAACAGCCCTATAAACTTACAATAATTACATTGTAAATACACTTCTGGGCGAATAATGTCCCAACTTTTGTGTTTCAAACTTGTTTGGCTGAAAGCATAAAACGTCGGGAAAAAAAAGTGTCAGTAATCCGTACTTACCAGAGCTATTAGTAATGCCTGTTTCAGCCCTGGAAAAACCCAAGACTATACATTAATAAGCAAGATTTTTCTAGCCCCATTCCGTGTTTTCAGGAATAATTTGATTAGCGTCGGATTTCTGAAGAGTTTACTGTCAGACGAAACTAAAATGCATTAAAGCTCTCACCGAAAGCTGAAATGAGCCAGATCAATACGTGATATCATGAAATTTGTAAACTTGACGAGGCTTCCACTCAATTAATCATGTTTAGGATTGGCGAGGGAAGTTGGTTGGTGCATTTTGGCGGAAAATTTGCGCTCTTCATTTTGAAATCAATATTTAAATGGAAAGTTGCACACTCTCGTGCACGTTGTGAAATGTATTGGTGAAGGATATGTTAGGAAAAACCAAAATGTTTTGAATGCCGCCATCTTTACATACAGCTACAGTAACCCCTCAGTTGTATGGCACGGCCTATCATGCCAGCCATGGAGGATTTCGTCTGTGACCATGGTTAGTATGCCTGGCTTGCAATCTTAACCCTTTCGTTACGTGGGACCTGTTCAACGGGTCATTGAAACCCCCACGAAATTTTTGTGGGGGTTTTAGTCAGAGTTGTTTATTCAGTTTCTCTTCACTTCTTCATACAATAAATCTTGGAGTAAAAGTCACAAAAAAACTAAAATGGCCTCCGTAAGCTGGTTACCATACGTGCCAGTAACGAAGGGGTTGACTGCCAAAATTGGTGTACAGTCACCACCCAGTTATATGGCATGGCCTTACATGCTGGCCAGGGAGTTCTTCATTGTGGCCATGCCTGGCTTGCAATCTGATCCAATCTCTGAATGCCAAGTCATCTAACAGTCATGACAGTAACCCTTCAGTTATATGGCATGGCCTATCATGCCAGTCATGGAGGATTTCCTTTGTGACCATGGTTACTGTGCCTGGCTTGCAATCTTAACTGCCAAAATTGGTGTACAGTAACCCCTCAGTTATATGGCACGGCCTATCATGCCAGCCATGGAGGATTTCCTTTGCGACCATGCTTAGTATATGCCTGTCCGTGTCTTGCAATTTACTGCCATAGGTGGTGTACAGTTACCCCCAATAGTGTATGGCATGGCTTTTACATCATGGCCTAGCTTAATACATGTCGGCCATGGAGGTTTTCCTTTATTGCCATGGTTAGCATAGATGCTACTCACAATAGCAGAAAGGTAAATCATGGTGTAACCACATGTCTCTGCGGGGTTACACTATAGTGATGGACAGCAATGATAATGCATGTAGTGAATAAACTGACAGTTTTACCAATGATGATCTCATGTGACAATGCCTGATTTAGCTGGGGGCAGGTTCGTCAATTGTCAAAGGTTAGTGATAAAACCCGGAATGAAACGAAACGAAATGAAATCATCGAAATAGGACAAGCAAGGAATTTGAGAATTAACGTAGGCCTAAGTTAGTGTCATTATGTTGCAGATGTATGCTTCTGCCTTGAGATTGACGTTTTTTTCGACATACCACACAAAATCAAATTGAATTATTATTAGTCTCCGCCACGCCACGTAGTGGTCGAGCGGAGACTCTTGTGTTAGCTAGGAAACTTTCTCGGCCCAAACCAACCTCAGACCAGGAGGCTTACGTGCCTATGCGTGTGTGCATTCTGCAGTGCTTCACGGGCTCCTTGCAGTGTCGTAATTTTATCACCATATAACACGAAGTTTCGACGAAACTGTCTTTCAATAAAATATTCCGGTGTCAGGATTTGTGACTACTAGTATTCTTTCATTTCCACGTCGGGTGTATGTTGTTTAATTTATCCATGCTGATGTTTACGACGATGTTTTGCGCCACGACTGCCGTATGATCCCAGCCTGATGGACGACATGCTAACTGCTAACGAACATGACCAACATCCAACTCGGCTAGGCCTATATCCGCCATGTCCTCGGCCCATATCCCCCATTTCCCGATCGGCATTCTGTTTTTTGGTAGGCCCTAACGAAACTGTCATTCCTTTTGACATTTTGGCCACAAAAAGCAACTGTCCGAGGACATGGCGGGATGGGGATGGTGTCCGAGAATAGGACCGCCGTCACTGAAAAATCTATTCTCGGACACTTTTGGAAGTCAAATTGCGCGAGGCAGAGTGGATTAAAATACATCAAATAAACAGTTTCCGGTTCAGTTTATGTCGCTTTCATCAATAAAACCTTACATTCGTTCTTTCATGTGGTATTGCGGGTCAAAATTGGCCGTGCATGTCTCTTATAGGCCTAGTGTGTGACATGCGACGCGTGGCGGAGACTCCAGAGTCTGCATGCAGACTCAACTGACAACTCTAGTTTTAAAATCAATCAGAATCATCATGTACGAAATTCCCTTTGGTGCTCCTCAAGTTACCGCCAGTTTTTGTTCTGCGTTTTCTTCACTCATTCGGTTGGTGCATAAAGCAAGCGTCAATGTTGGAGCAGGTTCTACGTTAACCACTTAAATATCGGTACAAACAATAAGACAATAAAATGAAAATAAATTGATACAAATCATGCCCATTTCGATGATTTCGATGATTTCGTTTCGTTTCGTTCCGGGTTATCACTAACCATTGTCAAAAGGGTTACAAAGCCACATGAATCTGTATATTTGGCCAAGGACTTCGATATTGTTGGAAAAGCAGAAACTCATGCAATCAATTGATTGCAATACGTTCATGCACAGACTGCGAGCAAACAACAGTGGAACAAATATTGGAAACTGGTAAACAAACATGACAAACAAGAACATTTCTATTGGAAGGCATGGTTAGTTCATCATCAGCCGTGGTTGCAATTGGGAATTAGAGGAAGTGGGAATTTGTGAAAATGGGAATTTGGCAGAATGAGATTTGGTGAAATAGGAATTTGAAGAAAAAATGGGAATTTGGTGAGTTGGGAATCTGGCAAAAGGAGAATCTGGCAAAATGGAAATTTGGCAAGTTGAAATGAAATTTGGAAAGATGTGAATTTGGCCAGATGGGAATTTGGCATAATGTGAAATTGGCAAGATGAAATTTGGCAGTGAACTTTGGTGAAATGGGAGTTCGGCAAAGTGGGAATTTTGCAAGATGGGAATTTGGCAAAGTGGGAATTTGGTGTGATGATATTGGCAAAATGGAAAGATTAAGCAATATACTAAACAAATGTATGACATGATTGATTGACCTGGTAGTGAAATGGGGAAAGTGATGAATCAGAATTTGGGCAGCATTGCTTGTTTGGAGATGGCGGTGATTGAGATTCACTTTGTAGCGAGTGGCATTGGAAGAAAATGATCTCTCTCCTTTATTTAGTTAAAGGAACTCACCAGATCTGAATTGTTAGGTCGTGATTGAAAATTGGCTGGAGAGGTGTCGGGGAGTGGAGATTGTGGAAATGAACTGAGGAACTTCAACTAATGGTGAAATCTCTGGAACCAGGTTCTTTGTATTGGTGGACTTTATGATGCATGAGGTCTTCACAGGAGCAGTTTCTAGATTTTCTGACAGGAATGTTGTGGTTTTGGATCAGCATTGGTGCTGATATCCTTCATTTCAGGGTATTGGCAGTGAAGGTGCATAGCTCTTGACTAAGGGCCGTATGTACGGATTGGACTTTAGCCTAAAGTATAGCTAAAGTTAGACTTTCTCTTTGCCTGAAGCGTTGAGAAAAGAAGACTTTGATGAAAGTTTGGCTGAAGTCCGACCCGTGCCTACGGCCCTAAATCTCCAACTAATACAAAAATTGCTGATTCTTCTTTTTTCAGGGGTCTATTTCCTGAGGCACCCTGTATAGGAAACGAGCATCTTTACTTATTGGCTTTCTGGTTCAGGGAATTGTGACCTGGGGTTAATGGACCTTTGGGTCTGCGAAATTGCTCTAAAATAAAAGAGGCCTTAAAAGTCATGTATTTTTGGGTGTCACCATGCCCTTCATGACAATTGAGATGAGGTCATTGCCTGATTAATACCCACATCATGTCATGATCTCTTCCAAGGCAATAACATCATTGATTATGATCCGTTCCAATGCAAGTGTGCCAGTGTATTTATGTACTTAGTCAAACGAATTCAGTACAAAGTGAATGTGGAAAGTACAAAGCTTCAGGCTTGGCTGGGTTTTAATAAATTCCACAATAATTAGGCCACGACGAATGACGAATGCGTTCAAGTGCATACATGCAGGCAAGTGTTTGTACGCTGGGAGTATTTAGAGGGCTTAATTCAACAGTTAGTGGCTGTTCCTTTTGGTGGTTTACACTCCCTTTGGTGAATGCTCACTTGAAGTGTCACTGGCACAGACAGCAATATCCCGCTCTTGCAAAGGCAGGCAGTTGTCACAATAAAGGAAGAGTTTAATGGCCTTTATACAACACAATAGCTGAAATGTACGTCTCTGCATGTTAGAAAGTGTAAAATAGTTGAGTAAACTGATGACCAATGATCACTTGCCACAAACAGTGCTTTTGGTAGATCGGGTCACAAATGCAAAATCATCAGTACGGAAGGTACATGTATTAAATACGTGAATTTAAGGAAATGCAAAACAGGGACGGACCCAGGATTTCGGGAAAGAGGGGGCGCACTGTGCTAGAAACATTGAAATCTTCGGTGAATTTCAATGTTTCTCCCAGATTTCAGAATTTCACGGTCGATTTTAAAGATTTTTTGGCCGAAAGGGGGGGCGTGCGGCGGGTGCGCCCCCCCCTTGGATCCGCGCCTGCAAAAAACAACACTTGGTTTGAGGAAAACATAAACCAAATAAAAGTTTTTGGTGAATACCAAGAAAAAGGGTAGGGTATTCTTTTCTTGGTGTGTGTCCTTGGACAAGGCACTTAACCAATATAGAGATGGTGCTTTCTTTGCACAAAGACTATACTCATCTAAATCTTCCGATTGTGACCTGACCTAGCTGCAGATTTGCTGCTGGCCAACTTATTGTAGCAGGGCTATGGTTCTGCTTTCATTGTGATACTGGGTGGCTAGTGATTTTTGGCCCTTTTATAAAGCACAGGGATGATAATGAACAACGTGTTCGCAGGGAATAGGCCCATCCCAATTCCATATCTCTATTCATTGGAGTACCATAGTAACACGAGTAGAACTGATCCCAGGTGTTCTAACATATCCAATATCAATATTCAAGATATTAAAATCAATAATTCATTCAAAATTATCATGAATGAAGATTTGAATTGAAGTTGTGGGAATCATTTGTACACGAATGTCAAATGAAATTTAAATATAAAGACAATGGGTCATATGAATAAAGACTAGCAAATGCTTTTACTTCAGATTCATTACAGCATTGCCTAGTGCATTTGTATTGCAAAATTCAAGTAAAAGCATTTACTTGTCTTTATTCACATGACCCATTGGCCATAAATTTATTTAAAACAAGAGGCAATTATAATGTAGCAGGAGTCATGCTAAAAATTTCTTTACAATGAGGAAGTTGCTATATTTAACTTTACAAAAATATCCACCTGTTGTTTGGGTGTGAACAACAGACATAATAGCTCTATTGACACATGGTGAATGTCCCAAGAATTCTGTGCATAAGGCTGTGTAGTGTGTTCAGATCGTGAGTGCTATTTCACATGATAACATGATGAAACTGTTCAAGGGACGCCGTAGAAAATCGGACCGTATTGAAACGTGGGACATCCTGTCCTACGGGACGGCGACGGCGTCTAATAACTTTCAAATCAGTCCTGAATTATTTGATGAGGAGTTGAACTCAATACAGGTATGTTTTTGGTTGGCAGGGTTGAAATTTTTGTCATATTTTTGGGGGGGGGGGGGTGAGGAGGAGGGGGGTCACATAAAATACTAGAAACGTGTGTTTGCGGTGTGTAGGTAGGCCTATTCCTA
>NMRB01000401.1:316784-337072 GCA_002633025.1 Notospermus geniculatus
TTCTTGACATTGCCACCAGGGGGCCAAAACCAAAATCACCTAAAGTGCCAATTCTCCCTAACTACGAGACGGATCTTCATCAAATTTTTATCATGGGTATATCTAATGAGGATACATAACACTATACCCCAGTTTTTAATTTGACCTAATTTTCACGGTCACAGAGGTCAAAGTTTGTCTGAAGTTACGAAATTGGCACTTCTTGTAATGGTTTCAGCTATTCCTTTGAAACTTTGCACATATCTACCTCTAGGCTATAGCAACTCACACACAAAATTTTGGCGAAATCTGGTTCTTGACTTTGCCACTAGGGGGCCAAAACTAAAAATGGATCTTCATCAACTTGTTATCCAATGATACTTTTATATGGCAATTTGGCATGTTTGTACTTATGATATGGCTTTAGTGAGATTGCTGATGATTCGTACAACTATGCTGTCAAGCCAAGCGGGCACAGTGCCATTGGCACTATTTTTCAATGTGTGCTGAAAACTAGGACTTGATTCTTTGAAGTACTTATCAGGCAAGTATGTTGGGGACCATCATGAGGCTATGAGACCTATACCTGCACTCTCCTAACACTTTGAAAATATCGTAAAATTCAATACAGTGAGGCTTTAAGTGTCTGGTTGAGAAACTTCCTGTTCATGATAAAGTCAGATGACATGAGCCTGTCTTGTTTCATCAGAATTTTCCTTGACTTCTTGGTTGATGTGTTGTTTTTGATCTACAGGGTGGGCCAGAATGTGTGTCCCTCAGATAATAGCATTTCTATTGTTTCCCTATTGTTCGAGGGACACTTTCTCTGGCCACCCTGTAGAAAAGGAAATTTTTTGTTTGTTGACAAAAAATTGGCGACAGGCCTATTCTCACACTGCATTTGCAAAAAAATTACAAAATATGTGTTACTGAGGCAGCACCATTCATTATGGGATTGAATTACTAATTATTGGTCCGCCTCCATCAGCATGCTGAGTTCTCGCTCTGGATCACACTTCTGGGTCCATTCATACAACATCATATTTATCCAGAGGTTTCCAATTCCTCCGCATGATTTGTCTGTTTGTTGCTGACGATGCAGTATTTGCCTCGTCTGATGGAATTCATCTGAGATTCTGATCACATGTCACGCCAGAATCTAATTGCACAGACAATCGGCTCATGAGCCGATTGTCTGTGCGTGGGATGTTTGGAAATAAGGTCACGATTGGTTTAGATATCTTTCATGAAACCACATTGACTCTTGAGCCATTCTTTGACCCAGTAGGGTCAGTTAAAGTCAAATGTGAGGCGGTCAACCCATCGGATGTTGGGTTTCAGGAAAGTCAGGCCTTGCCGTTTGACGGGCGCGATTTAGCATGCACCTCACAAACAATAGAAATTCATTGTTTGCGAGGTGCATGCAAAATCGCGCCCGTCAAATGGCAAGGCCTGGAAAGTGTTAATGGCCTTGGTGAACCCGCACATTTCAATAGCTGAAGTAACAGATAGACAGTAACAGATCAATCCACAGGCAATATCTGACAGCCCTTGTTGATCATTCAGCGACATCCAACGGGTTTTCCTAGACTGCCACCCAAATGGTCAAATGGCCTCGCGAGGCAGAAAACTCAACGATATTACGCGCACACACGATTATCTGCTGAGCAAACAGTCTCGAATAACTTTTGCTCAGCAGATAGCTCCAGTGTGCGGCAGGCTTAAAATCATCAAAGACGTTGCTGCATGCTTCAAGGGATGAATTAACTGGCAATGAATCAGCGTGAAAATTAATTTTCACAAGTACCAAAGGAAAACAATCTTTCGAGAAACCTGCACAAAATCTACCTGTGTAGTGTTCCTATCTTGGTGACTAAGCACCACGTATAATTTCATGCTTTCTTACTTCTCATTTCACGTTTTTGGTGTTGTGCACAAATTTATGTTGTCGTTTTTGCTTTCGGTGTTTAGCTTACAAAGCCTATGCAATTATGCTTTATCAACGATCTGCCCTCCGATGACGAAGATGATAAATCAACGGTACAAGAGGACACGACGGAACTGGATACGCCAGATACACCAGTCGCAAGCGAGGATGAATCACAGGCAAAATATCTCGAGAGTGATGACGATACGGTCCGGGTGGACACCAACGGTGACCTTGACCTTCGTAAAAACTCGAAAGATTTTATCGAGTCCTTGGATGACTCGGTGGAGGAAGAACACACAGAAACTGATAGATTATTGAAGGAGTCTTCGCCGGATTTTCCTGAAGAACCGGATGGTTTGGCTGAAATCTTTAAAAAGATCAAACCGGACCGTGTTTTAAAACACGGCGAGTATCGATCGTTGATGGTCGACTCGGTTTTAGAAGAAATTGAGGTAAGAAGACAAGATTGATTGAAAGGTCATTCGGGAATTATACCGGTACCGCGGTTTTGACCTCGGCTGGCGGTGCAATACGAAGGAATACTTGGATTAACAATTGTGTGTTTTGTGGTGTATTTTTTCCATCTTCTTTTCACAGTTCTCTTGCTGTTGTGGTTCCATTTTATTCTTACTTTGTACATGTACATAATGTTTAGACACAATCACTTTAACTTCTCCTTTGTCTTAGACTTAATTTTAACTTGTATCTTAGTCATTTATGATCCAAAGAAAGAGAAAGCACAAAAATTGACACACAAATGATGATAAACAGAAGTCAATTTCCAGAATCTTAGCAAGTTTTTGACCCCAACCGAGGTCTTCTTCAGGCTGGCACTTTCAAGTCGAGCTACCAGAAGCACTTCTGGTAGCTCGACTTGAGAGGTTTTCTTCAGGCTGGCACTTTCAAGTCGAGCTACCAGAAGTGCTTCTGGTAGCTCGACTTGAAAGTGCCAGCCTGAAGGTTGGGGTCGAAAATTTGCTAAGATTCTGGAAATTGACTTCCTGTTTAGTCATTTATGAAAGGTGATAGGGCAAGTAAAAGATGCTTGCATAATTTCATACTTTTTGCATCAGTCACATAAAAATTACGAATTTTTGAAGTATAACTCGATTTAATTGGTGCCTAGTTCAAATCAGTTTGGCTGATGAATTTAACAATGATCATTACTTTCAGCCCAAACAGCTACAACCCCCTCCCAAAGCCAACCAGCCACCAGCCCGGCCGATGTCAGAAGGCGACGCCGATTTATACAAGAAAGAAAATGGCGAAGACTGTGGTGATGATTTCCTATCCCGTCAAGCCAGGCTCCAGGCAGAGGCGAGGATGGCCCTTGCTCAGGTTTGTATGCGTGGAGTTTCATATACATGTAATAGTAGACTTTACTGCCATCTGAGGCCGCCACCAGTTAGTGGTCCTAGAACACCGCAAATTTGACATTGCTGATGTAGGCCATGGCCTCATGTCATTCTGGATGACGTTGTGGCCTCACTTCTTCTCTGGGACATCAAATTCTGTCACTGTCTATAGGGTTGCTACATGTAACTACTGGTGGCCTCTGTGTAACGGCAGTGAAGTCCCACATTGCTATATAAGTAAAAGCATTTTAGAAGAATGACCATACAAGTGGTCAACAGGCCTTGCCGTTTGACGGGCGCGATTTTGCATGCGCCTGGCAAACAATAGAATTTCTATTGTTTGCGAGGCGCATGTAAAATCGCGCCCGTCAAACGGCAAGGCCTGGGTCAATGGCGATTGAGTGTATGCGCTTTAACCCTTTCAGTTTCACTCCCCATTCTCGGGAAATCCACTAATTTCGATTGGGGCGCCGTCTGTGAAGAGCCAAACTAACTAAACATACCTTCTGCACAGGGCGTCGATGGTTGCCTACGGCAGTCTCAGGGGAATTCCTCGAATTTCGATTGGAGTGCCATCTGTGAATAGCCAAACTAACTGAACATACCTTCTGCATGGGCGGCGATGTTCGTCGAGGGTAGTCGCCAGAGGGGGCGACGATCGTCACCTACGGCAGTGAAAGGGTTAAAATGCTTCATCTGAAAGTCGCATGCGAGTTTGACAGACATGCTCATAAAGTTGAAGCACCAGAATAAACACTGTTTTTCCACGGTGGATATATAGTCTAGTTTGGTTCATTATCATGAACACATATTGCAAGTGTTGGGAAAATATTTGTTCAGCCCCTTGATGGTGGCTACATGTATGGTTGATATGAATGTGAATGAAAGAAGGATATTGAATCAAGATTCTAAAATGCCTTGGTTAATAGTACATGTATCAATACATGTAATTTCATTGGAAAACGTATTAGCCTTATTTGGCTTCAGAGGTCTTGGTATAACTACACAACCACTGACTCGCTGGTTCACTTCTGGGATTTCTACTACAGGGTGGGCCAGAGAAAGTGTACCTCGAACAATAGCATTTCTATTGTTTCCCTGTTGTTCGAGGGACACTTTCTTTGGCGCACCCTGTAGAAAGTGCCTGAGGAAGACCCCGCTTGGGGCCGAAAATTTGCGAATATCGGAGACGACTTTACTCATACTGACTCGCTGGTTATAAATTAGGGACCTGGGAAAAATGTAATATCGGAGACGACTTTACTCATACTGACTCGCTGGTTATAAATTAGGGACCTGGGAAAAATGTGGCAAAATCACTTTGGTCATGCATTCCTTAATTCTAAGGCATTTTAGAATAGAAATTAACACCTCATGCCATCAGTCATTTGTTGTGTATACGAGACTCATTGTTCTACCTCAAATTTCGCGAAAACCCCTCAGCACAGTGCGTTGCTTTGGGCCTCATTTTAGATACATCTGATGAGTCTTGGTAACACAACCAATGACTGATGATCAGGTCCTTAAAAATTCTTTAATCAATCTGCCCCAATTTTGAGCAGTGACTGGAGAGTATTGTCTATTGCAGTTTTCTGATAGCCTCGGAAATAAATTGGAAAGAATTTGAAGAACCATTCTTCAGATGGTTGATAGGAACAACATTTCTTCAAATATTTTTCAATCAATACCACAGGATGTTAGAAAACATTGACAGAAGATGCCGTCTGCCATATTTCATTATTTTCTCCATAAATTCTATTCCTTTTCCAGGTTCGACCGATGGCCCATATGCAATTAGAGGTAGAGAAACAAAGTAGGAAAAAGTCGCCAATAGCTGAAATGGTAAATACTGTATATGTATGTATACCAACCTTTTTTGCTCCTCTTTATGTTGTAGTTTGCTTAATACTGTGGAACCAGCAACCGGATAGGCAGTGCTTCGAGCGTAAGACCTATTAGACCTTACGATTTCGCTACCACAGACCAGTAAAGTCTGGCCGTATCTAACTTCGACCCAATAGAAAGTTAAGTTTGAGGTTGACCTCAACTAAGTAATATGATTTGCCATTACAATTTGAGGTTGAGAACGACTTTGAGGTTAGCTTGAGCACAAAGTCGACCTTAAGTATGACTGGTGCAACCGGGCCTTATTGTTGCAAAAAAATCTCGTGCTAGGTTGCTTATGAATTACAATTATATCCTGATTTGTCTTTTCCTACAGGTTGGTATCCCAGGATTCATTGGAAACGGACGGCGGAAGAAGCTCACCAAAGGTCTAATGTTTGATATGAATATTGCCCAGTTACAAGTCTTAGTCAATGACCTTCATTCTCAAATTGAATGTAAGTACCCCTGTTTGACTCCCCTCGAGAACCTGACATCCCAGGCGCGGATCCAGAGGGGGGGTTTTGGGGGTCGTGACCCCCCGCCCCTGCTTGCCACTACCAATTGTTTTTTTTCTCAGTAATTTCCGACAATCAGCAAAAAGTGCAAGAATAAAGCTTCTGTTTTGATACTGAGATGCCAGGAAATCGCGTCTACGGCCTTCTAGATTTCAAAATTTTCCCAGACCCCGTCGGGGCGGGTATCTTCGCCGCCCGCCTCAAACGACCGCCTTCGGCGGCCCTGACCCCCCTCTGCCGAAAATCCTGGATCCGCGCCTGCATCCTGAACACACAACTCCATCCTGACAATTGCTTTTAGGACATTTGTGGCCCTCTGCTACAAAATCAGCCCTAAAGGCGCTCCTCCACTTCAGGCCTTTCCTTTTGAGGCGCGCTAAAATGTGCATGTGCCTCCCAAACAATAGAATTTCTATTGTTTGCAAGGCACATGCACATTTTAGCGCACCTCAAAAGGAAAGGTCTGCCACTTGACAGTTTTTTCGCAGAAGTTGGCTCACAATGGGCAACTCAACTGCGAGAAGTTGGCTGTGTCATTGGTCTCAGCGTAAACAAACAATGGTGAATTGCCCATTGTGAGCCAACTTCTGCGAGAAAACTGCCAAGTGGAGGAGCGCCTTAAGTTGCATGAAAAATGAGCCTAAATGTACTGAGATGACAGCAGGAGATATTAACACAGAAGTTGAACCACTCAGACTTCACAGAAGTTGAACCACTCAGACTTCACAATAGACAGACAATACTGAAATTGACAGATTATTCCATCCCTACTTGCCAACCCCAGAGCAACTGATGACTAGTTTTGTGGTGGAGGGTTACATATACATGTAGCTTTCTAGTCAGTTTTTTCTACCTGTGTTTTTCAGCGTTGAATGAGGAACTAGTCACGATGCTAGTCGAACGCGATGACCTCCACATGGAACAGGACTCGATGTTGGTCGATATAGAAGATCTCACACGGTAAATATAAGAACTGGGAACTTGATCAGTGTCTTCGGCTGTCATTAAGTAGAGCTACACGCTATACAGACATGCCGGTTAACAATGTCTTCACAAAGGTTCACATCCGTGAAGCCGTTGTTAACCGGCACGTCTTTATACCCTGTCACTCTATGTAATCGCAGCTGATGGGGCAACTTGTTGCTCATTGAGCAACTTGTCGCTCATTGGGCAACTTGTTGCTCATTGAGCAACTTGTTGCTCATTGGGCAACTTGTCGCTCATTGGGCAACTTGTTGCTCATTGAGCAACTTGTTGCTCATTGAGCAACAGGCAATTCGCCATGAACTGAGGCTGCCTGTTATCGGTCCTACACGGTCACAAAATTTGATGTCACAAACATAAGCCATGACTTCAGCATCACTATCAATGATGTTATGGCATGCCCGTCTTCTCGGTGACATCAAATTCTGTGACGTCTATAGTGCGTTACCATAAATTATCGCTGGATGACTACATGTCCAAAATAGACACAAATTACATGGGGTCATTTCTGTTGCCGAAGCCGAGAACGCCGCTGTTCACAAAGTTGGATATCAGAGCAAAGATCTGGCAAAGAATCAGAGTGGTTCAAGATGTCTGTGCTTGGAAATTGCAGTTTGAAACGGTAAATTTCCAAGGATTTTCAGCGCATTCGTCAGCGAGACTCGCGCCGTCACCAGCGTCATTGACGTCATGCGCAACAACAATACCAATGACGGCGTCGGAACATGGCCATCTCGGTCAGTTGTGTAACTTTGCAAAAACTTTCAACTGATAGGCCTATTTACGGTACATTAATTAGGCCTGTGCCCCTCGCCCTCGGCCTCATGCCAGCGAACCGTTGTTGCCATTTGGCTTGTTTAATGACTTTTTTATCAGTGTTGCGGATAAAATAGGTAGAAATTTAGGAACAGATGAACTTGACGACCGACCATCCTATAGATCGTTGCATTTGATTGGGAACAACGTCTCAGGCCAAACGCAGTCAAGGCGCAGCGTCACGTCAGTGTTGGCGAGGCCAGCGCCCATGCTTTCTCCTGTGCACATCGACGACGTCATTGACGTTCCAAGTGGGTTTTGCAAACGTTTCAAGTCAAACTTTTAGGTTTCCAAAGCGAGTATTCCGTTAAGCAGTTATATAGATTCCAAAGTAATTGCGACCATCATGATCCCAAGGTTCTAAGCTTTCCGATGGTGTGTTAAATTAGTGGGAATGACCAGGGACCTGGCGACCGTAATGAGTTAAAAAGGGCATGCCTGGTCAAATTCTCGTAAACGTGGGTCCCAATCAAACGCATGGATCTATAGTATTAAAAAAATATGCGACGAGGTTCAAAATGGACCACCTTTTGATTTTAAACCTGTCACTGTGGACCAGGTGGAGAGATACATTTCAAACATTGGCAGCAAAAAGGCAACAGGTCTTGATGATATTTCAATAAAAATTTTGAAAATCATCAAGCCAAACTTTGCCAACCACCTTACTGTTATGGTGAATCGAATGTTTGAGACTAGTGTCTTTCCAACTGATCTAAAGCGTGCAAGGGTCACTCCAATTTTTAAAAAGGACGACCCACTCTTAAAGAAAAACTACAGACCTGTAAGTGTGTTACCTATCGTCTCGAAGGTCTTCGAGAGGGCCATGGTGGACCAGCTGAACGATCACTTCAAGGACCACTTCCATCCATTCCTCTCAGCCTATAGAAAAGGCTTCAGCTGTCATTCAGCGCTTCTAGCGCTGACCGAGGAATGGAGGAATGCCCTTGATGGTGGGCGGTATAGTTGAGGCCATACTCATGGACCTCTCGAAGGCCTTCGACTGCCTGCCACAAAACTTGCTCCTCAAGAAACTTGAGTGTTATGGCTTGTCAGTTTCAGCAGTGAAACTCTTATCCAGCTATAGTGCGTTACCATAAATTATCGCTGGGTGACGCATGTCCAAAATAGACACAAATTACATGGGGTCATTTCTGTTGCCGAAGCCGAGAACGCCGCTGTTCACAAAGTTGGATATCAAAGCAAAGATCTGGCAAAGAATCAGAGGGGTTCAATATCTCTGTGCTTGGAAATTGCAGTTTGAATCGGAAATTTCCACAGGATTTTCAGCGCATTCGGTGACGAGACTCGCGGCGTCACCAACGTCATTGACGTCATGCGCAATAACAATACCAATGACGGCGTCGGAACATGGCCATCTCGGCCAGTTGTGCAAACTTTGCAAAAACTTTCCTGTTTTTCGGTGGCTGCATCCGTGAACAGTAGAGTTCGCTGATTTGAAACACCATGCTATTTAGATGCTATGTTTATTCAGGATCATTAACGTGTGTGCAATTCCGCCAGTGATTTGACAAGTGAAGAAAAAATCTGTGCACTTCATGACAAGGTCGCGCCAAAAATCGGCCAAACATGTAAACTTCGGCGATAATTTTGCGTCACGTGCTATTCATCGTATCCATGACGTAGGCCCAGGCCTACGTGACCATGGTGACGTTGTGACGTTGCGTCTTTTTGCCCACCAGCTTCTTCAGCAAAGCCATGAAATTTGCCCACCACCCTTGCGACGTCAGCAATGGCGGACACTGTCGTAGTTACGTCATGGATACGATGAATATCTGTCTGACCGTAGAGCAGTGTGTCAAGATTGGAAATTCATGTAGTGAGCCCCTGACACTTACTAAAGGGGTACCACAAGGGTCGCTAATGGGACCTGTACTTTTCAACAAAAAGGAATAATAGCAGTAACAATTCAGTCATAGCAGCTAGCTCAGCATCTAGCAGGAAAAAATGAGTGTGTGCATGTGATGGAACAGCTTTAAAAGGTGTAAGCAGCTGATGGAACAGCAAAATTTGTAAATAGTTCCGAGAATTCAGAGCTCAATTGGATTCTATGAGATTGACGGATTGGAATGGTCAAAGGCAATGACTGAGTTGATAGTCCTGGAGGTATCTGGCATCCTCTGATAGTCCTGGAGGTATCTGGCATCCTCTGATAGTCCTGGAGGTATCTGGCATCCTCTGCCAGAATTGACGGAGGCTGTTGTAGTTCGTAAGAGTCACAATGCTGCTCAGGATGATAGGCAGGCAGTTCAACGCAGGTGCTGACTTGTGAGCCAGATGTGCACTGTTCAACGCAGGTGCTGACTTGTGAGCCAGATGTGCATGTAGGTTGTCACATTGAATGTTGAGCAGCAGGACTTCAGCTCAGGAGGCATGTGGAAATCATATGAGAGAGGGTAAGGATTAGGAATAAGCTATTTTAAAAAAGGGATATTTCTACGGCTAGTGATTGACAGTGTTGTGAGAAATGCACTGGAAATGGTCTGTTTTGGAATGGAATTGAAAAGTACTGGAATTGTTTTATCTTCAATGGAATGGAAGTGTACCAGAAACGGTCTGTTCTGGAGTGGAATTGAGGGGAAATGGTCTGGTCTGGAATGGAATTCAATGGTACTGGAAATGGGCTGTTTTGGAATGGAATTGAAGGGCACTGGAAATGATCTGTTGTGGAATGGAATACATTGATCTGAGCTGCAATTGTTTTGAACTGAATGGGATGTAAAGTGGAGACTTGTACTCTAAATAAATTGTGTGCCAGGGCAATGCTCATAATGATCAAAAAAAATCTAAAGGTGCGAATACAAACAAATACATGGAAACACATATCATGGTTTCCCATGGTAACCATGGTTACTAAGTATATAAAGTAACAAAGTGGCTCCCTCTTTGGACAACATTGAGAAACATACAATTGAATTCATGTATTGTGATGTTGACGGAACTTCCTTTCGAGACGCCACCTTGTGACGGCGTCGGGAGTTGACAAGTTGATTTTGTTTTTGCGTCCATGCATCTGAGGTCTGTGGTATTCAATGGTTTATATTCTAGTACTGAACTTCTGTGATGTTGTATGCCTATGGAGGTCAGTGTCGTTTATTGCCACGGTTACAAGCCTTGTTGCCGTGGTCACTGTAAAAGTCATGGCCTTCGGTTGCCATGGTTATGAGTCAACCTGCCATTGTCACTCTAAATGCCATGTCCTTTGGTTGCCATGGTTATGAGCCTTGTTGCCATGGTCACTGTAAAAGTCACGGCCTTTGGTTGCCATGGTTATGGACTTGGTTACCATGGTTATGGCCTTGGTTGCCATGGCTATGAGCCTTGTTGCATAGTCACTGTAAATGTCATGGCCTTTGGTTGCCATGGTTATGGCCTTGGTTGCCATGGTTATGAGCCTTGTTACCATGCTCACTGTAAATGTCATGGCCTTGGTTGCCATGGTTATGGCCTTGGTTGCCATGGTTACAAGCCTTGTTACCACGGTCACTGTAAAGGTCATGGCCTTTGGTTGCCATGTCTGTTGTGGTAGGGTTATTGTTATCAACATGGAGATGAAGTTTGCATTTTAAGTTTGTTTGAATAGTATTCGATGCTGTATTTTTGCTGCCTACGGGACTTGTTTTCCAAATTCTAAAGATTCTGTAAAGCTATTGATAATAGGGTCAAGATTTCAACACAGTGCTAATGATGAGATGAGATTTTGGCCGTGTCATTTGTACATCGATGGCATCACAAGAGAACAATCAGAATGGGTAAGGAAGTGTGTACCTCAACTGTAAATTATAAATTAAACCTCATTAACATGATGTAAGGGCATTTATTTATGACAACACATACAGTGGAACCTTATAACCACTTAGGTGGTCAAATTTTGGTCTTTGGGACTGCCAATTTGAGTGGTCCCAGTTCGGATACCGAGGTGGTCCTGTTACCGAGGTCATGTTAATGGAAATTAATAAAATAATCAGGACTGGACTAAAGTGGTCCACTAAGGTGAGGTGGTCCTGTTACCAAGGTGGTCCCCAACCAAGGTTCCTCTGTACATCAAAGACCTGGAGAAAACCTTAGGGAGGGTCTCAACCGATGCAGAAAGAATATAAATGTAGGCTTACTTGTTCAGGGCCTCTGCTACTCATTCAGAAATGCCTGTCTCATTTCGATGTTTTCATGT
Organism: Notospermus geniculatus; assembly: GCA_002633025.1. Classification (NCBI taxonomy): domain Eukaryota; kingdom Metazoa; phylum Nemertea; class Pilidiophora; order Heteronemertea; family Lineidae; genus Notospermus; species Notospermus geniculatus. The sequence goes on from NMRB01000401.1 coordinate 328,440, forward strand.
CACCTTGCATGACTTGCATTAGTTATTCTATCAAGCATTTAGGAGATGGAAATAAGTATCCAACAGTGGCAGTCCTCCTTCGTGATCTGTATTTTTCTGACTGCAGGTAGATACCATATACATATGTGTACAGAGACGCTAGTGCGACTCTTCTGTATACTGCAAAATCAACATTTTGTGACGAAGAATATTGAATTTTTTATGACTTTTCCAATGGTGGCATTTTTTCGCCAAAGCATAATTTGTGTCGGTAGAGATTTGTTTCCGCTGACTTGAAGGCAAATACTAGTACCGGTACTTTATGGACAGTCTTATGGATACTGGGCATAATGGCTACAGTATTCCCTACAAAAAGAATATGTTCCTGACTAAACCCATAAACTACATGTATTTGAAATGCAAGGCCTTTAGTTCCATATTCCAGGCCAGTGGAAGGCAGGTCAGCACTTTTCCTGTGTGAAGTAGGCAATAGGGAAAAAGTGTGAAGAAGTTGGTAGTACATTTCATGATCAGGAGTAAGAGTTGCAATTAACCACTAACTTCAACATGGCAAAATAAGTGCCAGGCCTGTGCAACAGACACCAGAAAGTGAACACAATGATTAAACCACAAACTACAATATTTACCAGTTGACTGAGCGCAATTAACCACTAACTTCAACATGGCAAAATAAGTGCCAGGCCTGTGCAACAGACACCAGAAAGTGAACACAATGATTAAACCACAAACTACAATATTTACCAGTTGACTGAGCACAACCTTGGAGTGTTTGGCTAACTTGAACAGCCTAGCAAACATCATTAGGTTATTTACCACTGACTTGTGCACATTTCCAAGCTTGGCACTTTGCCCATGTTGAAGTCAGGGTGAATCATACTTTACACTAGTCCGTAAATTCCAGTCCATGACACCACGAGGCAACCATCGCATCACGTACTTAAATGTATTGGCATCGCATACTTAAACTCACTAGTTGTCACCATAATGCTATAATGGCACAAATTTCCAAGCCGAGTGATTTAAGTCGAACGTTTAGGATGGTCAATAAACCGGAAGGTAGGGCTAACATTATTTGTATTCTTTAATGTACAGCTTTGTGACTTTGGAGTTAGGGAAGGGGGTCGTGACTTTGGCAACTCTTTAAGCGCTGCACCATGTGAAAGTTTATTCATGCGAGTTGGCTCTCTATGGGCAATTCACCGTTGTTGGTATCCTTACATCTTCTACTGAGGCCAGTGACGCAAACAACTGCCCATAGTTTTCAATGGTTCATTTGCCCATAAAGAGAGAAAACTCATGTAAAGTATAATTCGCCCTAACTTCAACATGGGCAAAGTGCCAGGCTTGTGCAAGAGACACCATAAAGTGAACACAATGATTATAAACCACCGTATTTACCAGTTGACTGGGCACAACCTTGGATTTGCTATAGGTTATGGAAAGTAAACCAAGTTACCCTAACATCATTCGGTAACTGCGACATGGATTATTTACCACTGACCTGTGCACATTTCAAGCTTGGCACTTTGCCCATGTTGAAGTTAGGGTGAATCATACTTTAGAGACCAACATGTGTGAGAAAATTCCCACATGGAGCGGACTTTACGGAGTGCTTTGAACTAGACGGGTTGGGGATAAGTAATCGTGTTGCATAGAGTATTTTTGATTGTGATAGGTCTAGACTGTGAGAAAAGCTTGTTAAATAAGTACATTTTGGATGAACAGGCAGATTGCTGGGACAAGTAATCTAATTGTGAGTTATGAACCAGAGTCAGCCTGATCAGTCCAGAATATTGTTGTTGGTAAACTATGTACCATGCCTCTTCCTTCAGGTTCAAACTGACAGGGGCCCAACCCAAATTTCTCATTAATTTACTGTTTCCAAAAAATCATGAAATAGAAACGGGTTTCTAAGGTGAAATCGGGACTCTATAGGGCGTTAGGCCCGGTGTGATAGAATCGGGTTTCTAAGGTGAAATCGGGACTCTGTAGGGCATTAGGCCCGGTGTGATAGAATCAAATGTTCCCACTACCAGATGTCCGCTTCTTTTGTTCAGGGGACATCTCGTGACAGAAGTTCCTATCTCAATGAACGAAGCGCGAAAAAGGGAGCCGGTTGCGAAGACCCTGGGTGCGAGGATGGCAGTTTGCAGGTCCCTCATTCAGTAAAATATTACTTCGCAAAAGAGGTCACTGTGTGTATTAAGGCGCTGCTCCACTTGACTGTTTTCTCGCAGAAGTTGGCTCACAGTGGGCAACTCAACTGCGAGCAGTTGTTTGTGTCATTGGTCTCGGCGTATAAAGCCGACGGGACACAAACAATTGTGAATTGCCCATTTTGAGCCAACTTCTGTGAGAAAACTTGAATTGCCCATTTTGAGCCAACTTCTGCGAGAAAACTGTCAAGTGGAGCAGCGCCTTCAGTTTGAACATGGAGGAAGAGGTATTTTGCTGTCGATGTAACTCTTCCAAATTGCGTCCTATGGTTCTGTGAAAGCCTTGTGCTTCTTTCATTGTTAAACAGCTGCTGATGCAGCACGTGTGTTATCTGTTGCATGAAATTTAAGATGCATTCATTCAAACGTATGGACTTCGTTTACAGTTACACTATTAGCTTTACACAGGCACAGAAAAATTTGCTCCCTTTGGTCACCTCAAAGGTCACCATGCAGGAAAACCAGGAAACAATCAAAGGTCATCTTGCTGGAAAACCAGGAAACAATCAAAGGTGATCATGCAGGAAAACCAGGAAGCAATCAAAGGTGATCATGCAGGAAAACCAGGAAAGAGTCCCAGGTTTTCATACAGGAAAACCAGGAAGCAATCAAAGGTCAACATGGTGGAAAACTAGGAAACAATCAAAGGTTGCCATGCAGGAAAACCAGGATTCAATCAAAACGTTATTTTCCAAATGTGAATAATTTTCAGCATCAAGCATGTAAAGCGGGTGATCCACTGTTGCGATTTTGGCTTAAGACGGGGTTGCGTTCCCTTGCGATTACCTTATAAGGACTTCCGATTGCTATATAAGGTAATCGCAAGGGAACGCAACCCCGTCTCAAGCCAAAATCGCAACAGTGGATCACCCGCTTTAGAATACCCAACCGAATTATAAGTGGTTTAAATATGTACTGGAAATGTATAGTGAGTCTTAAGTTTCGTTGATTCTGTACAAACTGGGCACTTTAGCAAGTAACTGGGCCTAGCAGAGTTCTATGAACATGGGCCCTGATGAACAGTGAATAACATTAACTGGAGTTTTCAAACAACATCTGGCTTTTCGGCTTATCCCGATCATGGTGACTGCATGATGAAGATATGTTGGTAGCGTCTTGATACCTTCCTTACTTAGCCATTTCGTTACCTTGGCTGGTTTTCCTGCCCGTGATGTCATGACGCTGCCATGGCGTCACTAACGTAATGCACTAACACCGTGTACACTACATGTACGTGACATCATCATGATGACATCATAATGATGCAATGTCTGGTACCGGTACTGAAGTGTTTAAATTAATACTAAGTCAACTTGGGTCATGGCATTGAGCCATGGTCCAACAACTTTTCCTGTTAGTAGGGTAGCATGTCTGTCCACACTCAGTAATTGTCCATGTCAGTTTTGGGAATGTTGAGTTTTACGGCAAATTAATTGTCTACTTTGGATGGCCATCTGAATAAGAAAGACTGGTTGTCAGGTTGTCAGTTGCTAGTGATACCTGTGACCACACCCTACTAAAAAAATATCTCTAGGGTATTCTTGGGGAGACTGTTCCAAAATACCCATTGACTAGGGTGTTCTAAGGTGTTCTTGGTTATCTCTGGAGTACTCGGGCACCGTAGAGATGCCCTAGAACACCCTTCAGTCAATGGATATTTTGGAACAGTCTACCCAAGAATACCCTAGAAAACCCAATATCACCCTAGAGACATTTTTTTAGTAGGGAACTGATATGAGCGAAAAACTAGTGGGCTATAGGGTTCCTTTAAGGATGTTCCTGAAGAGTAGTCACATGAAAATAGAAATACGTTGTAATAAAAAGCGGTGAAAGATGGGTCACTCCAAGTCTGCATCAAAGATGGAGCTTTTTGGGGTCTTCACCAAACTTGACCTGTGTTCCATCAAAAGTACATTAGAATCTTTCGTTCCACGTACATCTGTCTGAGTTGAAAGTAGGTCAACTTTTGGTAGGCCATCCTTAGTCGATGACAGCTACCATGTTTTTGATGTATCACAACTTTGTTCTGTATTGTGTTTTTCAAGAACCACTGATTGTGAGGTGCAGTTGGGTAAAAAACCACAATGCAAAAGTGTTGCTCACCACGTTTACATTGGTGTATAGACGGACCTACTGTCAACTGACTTTAAAAGTACATGTAAAGTATGATTCACCCTAACTTCAACATGGGCAAAGTGCCAGGGGCCTTATTTATGAAGCCTTCGCAACTTTGCATTCACACAAATCTTTTGTAAGGCAGTCAATGAACAATATGGCATGTGCAGCCAAACAATAGACTTGCATTCTCGCAAAGTTGCAAAGGCTTCATAAATATGGCCCCTTGCCTGTGCAACTCGCCAACAGACACACAAGAAGTAAACACAATGATTAAACCACAGTATTTACCAGAATGGTGACTGCATGATGAAGATATGTTGGTAGCGTCTTGATACCTTCCTTACTTAGCCATTTCGTTACCTTGGCTGGTTTTCCTGCCCGTGACGTCATGACGCTGCCATGGCGTCACTAACGTAATGCACTAACACCGTGTACACTACATGTACGTGACATCATCATGATGACATCATAATGATGCAATGTCTGGTACCGGTACTGAAGTGTTGAAATTAATACTAAGTCAACTTGGGTCATGGCATTGAGCCATGGTCCAACAACTTTTCCTGTTAGTAGGGTAGCATGTCTGTCCACACTCAGTAATTGTCCATGTCAGTTTTGGGAATGTTGAGTATTACGGCAAATTAATTGTCTACTTTGGATGGCCATCTGAATAAGAAAGACTGGTTGTCAGGTTGTCAGTTGCTAGCGATATCTGTGACCACACCCTACTAAAAAAATATCTCTAGGGTATTGTTGGGGAGACTGTTCCAAAATACCCATTGACTAGGGTGTTCTCAGGTGTTCTTGGTTATCTCTGGAGTACTCGGACATCGTAGAGATGCCCTAGAACACCCTTCAGTCAATGGGTATTTTGGAACAGTCTACCCAAGAATACCCTAGAAAACCCAATATCACCCTAGAGACATTTTTTTAGTAGGGAACTGATATGAGCGAAAAACTAGTGGGCTATAGGGTTCCTTTACGGATGTTCCTGAAGAGTAGTCACATGAAAATAGAAATAGGCCTACGTTGTAATAAAAAAGCGGTGAAAGATGTGTCACTCCAAGTCTGCATCAAAGATGGAGCTTTTTGGGGTCTTCACCAAACTTGACCTGTATGTGTTCCGTCAAAAGTACATTAGAAACTTTCGTTCCACGTACATCAGTCTGAGTTGAAAGTAGGTCAACTTTTGGTAGGCCATCCTAAGTCGATGACAGCTACCATGTTTTCGATGCATCACAACTTTGTTCAAGAACCACTGATTGTGAGGTGCAGTTGGGTAAAAAACCACAATGCAAAAGTGTTGCTCACCGCCTTTACATCGGTGACTTTAAAAGTACATGTAAAGTATGATTCACCCTAACTTCAACATGGGCAAAGTGCCAGGGGCCTTATTTATGAAGCCTTCGCAAATTTGCATTCACGCAAATCTTTTGTAAGGCAGTCAATGAACAATATGGCATGTGCAGCCAAACAATAGACTTGCATTCTCGCAAAGTTGCAAAGGCTTCATAAATATGGCCCCTTGCCTGTGCAACTCGCCAACAGACACACAAGAATGAACACAATGATTAAACCACAGTATTTACCAGCTGACTGAGCACAACCTTGGATCTGCTGCAGGCTCATGGAAAGTAAACCAAGTTACCCTTACATCATTTACTGTGACCTGGCTTATTTACCACTGACCAGTGCACATTTCCAATCTTCGCACTTTGCCCATGTTGAAGTTAGGTGAATCATACTTTATCTCAGTTCAATCACAGGAGTTTCTCAAAGGAAGTACAGTACAAATGTACTGAATTTCTCTTATCTCAAAAGTGACTTGGACAATTATTTTGTGAGTGTGGCTGTAATTCTTTCCCTGTCACCAAACAATTTATGTGCAATACTTGTAATTACATTGTATGATTGGATAATTTAAATAAAAAGAATTCAGTAAAATGAAGGTTCGTTGTTTACATGACTTTTCACCACCATAGGCCTACATATCAAGAACATATTCTTTGGCCTCAGTGACCACAGGTACTTGACACAATAATTGTGAAGTTGCAGAGAAAACCCCGGTTAATGTCAGTTTCACTAGTGAAACTGACGTTGTCAGTAAAACGGGGGGTTTTCTTTGCAACTACCGGTAGTATTCGCAATTATTGCGTCAAGTAGGCTACCTGTGTCAGTGACAAGTAGGCCTAGGGCCTAAGCTAGAAGATTGTTTCGTTCTCTTCTTTATTTCTTTGCCCACTCCATGACTCTGCTGAGAGAGAGAGGACTTCTCACAGGCCCAAGGCCTACATCAGTGTCACGCTATTTCGCTTTTATGGCAGAAAGAATAAGAATTTAAACAACTCAATGATTTCCGTATACATGTAAGTGTAATTGCAATGACATGTGTCAAAAGTGTCTCCTTGCCCAAAGTTTTTCGCCGAAGCCGAGGTCGCTCCATCCTGCTTAACACAATGGAATATTACGGCGAATTACGGTAGAAAATGCGAATGCAGGACACCGGTCTGTTTAGAAGAAGGATAGACCGACAGAATGACACCAATTGTGTCCCGTTATAATCATCAGAACAGCTCGGCAGGAGGTGTGAAAACTTTTGGTACCTCCTGTCAAAAGTGTCTCCTTACCCAAGGTTTTTCGCCCCAGCCCATTTCGCTCCGTCCTGCATTACATAATGGAATATGAGAGCGAATTACGGCAGAAAATGCGAATGCAGGACACGGGTCTGTTTAGAACAAGGATACACCTACAAAATGACACCAATTGTGTCCCGTTATCTTCATCAGAACAGCTCGGCAGGAGGCGTGGAAACTTTTGGTACGTCCTGTCAAACGTGTCTCCTTGCCGAAAGTTTTTCGCCCAAGCCCAGGACGCTCCGTCCTGTTTAACATAATGGAATATGACGGCGAATTGCGGTAGAAATGCGAATGCAGGACACTGGTCTGTTTAGAAGAAGGATACACCTACAAAATGACACCAATTGTGTCCCGTTGCCATCACTAGAACAGCTCGGCAGAAGGTGTGGAAACTTTTGGTACCTCCTGTCAAAAGTGTCTCCTTACCCAAAGTTTTTCGCCCAAGCCCAGTTCGATCCGTTCTGCGTTACATAATGGAATACGACGGCAATTTACGGTAGAAAATGCGAATGCAGAACCATGTTCTAGTTAGAAGAAGGATACACCTACAAAATTACACCAATTGTGTCCCGTTATCTTCATCAGAACAGCTCGGCAGGAGGCGTGGAAACTTTTGTACCTCCTGCCAAAAGTGTCGCCTTATCCAAAGTTTTTCGCCCCAGCCCAGCCTCCGTCCTGCGTTACATAATGGAATATGATGGTGCATTACGGCAGAAAATGCGAATGCAGGACACTGGTCTGTTTAGAAGAAGGATACACCTACAAAATGACACCAATTGTGTCCAGTTATCTTTATCAGAACAGCTCGGCAGGAGGTGTGGAAACTTTTGGTACCTGCTGTCAAAAGTGTCTCCTTGCCGAAAGTTTTTCGCCGAAGCCGTGGTCGCTCCGTTCTGCTTAACATAATGGAATATTACGGCGGATTACGGTACAAAATTCGATCGCCCAAGCCCAGGTCGCTCCGTCCTGCTTATATAATGGAATATAACGGCGAATTACGGTAGAAACTGCGAATGCAGGACACTGGTCTGTTTAGAAGAAGGATACACCTACAAAATGACACCAATTGTGTCCAGTTATCTTTATCAGAACAGCTCGGCAGGAGGTGTGGAAACTTTTGGTACCTGCTGTCAAAATTGTCTCCTTGCCTAAAGTTTTTCGCCGAAGCCGAGGTCGCTCCGTTCTGCTTAACATAATGGAATATTACGGCGAATTACGGTAGAAAATTCGGATGCAGGACAATGGTCTGGTTAGAAGAAGGATACACCTACAAAATGACAGCAATTGTGTCCTGTTATCTTCATCAGAACAGCTCGGCAGGAGGGGTGGAAACCTTTGGTACCTCCTGTCAAAAGTGTCTCCTTGCCGAAAGTTTTTCGCCCAAGCCCAGTTCGCTCCGTCCTGCGTTACATAATGGAATATGATGGCGAATCACGGCAGAAAATGCGAATGCAGATCACTGGTCTGTTTAGAAGAAGGATACAGCTACAAAATGACACCAATTGTGTCCAGTTATCTTCATCAGAACAGCTCGGCAGGAGGTGTGGAAACTTTTGGTACCTGCTGTCAAAAGTGTCTCCTTGCCGAAAGTTTTTCGCCGAAGCCGAGGTCGCTCCGTTCTGCTTAACATAATGGAATATTACGGCGAATTACGGTAGAAAAT
>NMRB01000401.1:338542-365177 GCA_002633025.1 Notospermus geniculatus
TAGACCGAAAACTCCTGTCTCCGAACATAACAGAGTTATGATTCTACGACCGGATACATCAATACAAACTCCTATGGGGACTAGTGTAAACGAAAATTTGCATATCAATAGGGCGAACACGCTGCACTTTTATTGCGAATATCTCGAAAACCTACAGCGAAAATTGCTTTTAATACCAAATATTTGTAATGTTCATATAAAACAGTAGGTGACTGGACCATTTTGATTGTAATCTGACCAGAACACATTGGTTTAATTGCTTTTCTTCGGTGCGATCTTGCATCGCGCCGAACTTGGCTGCCATAATGTTTTGATGACGTCACTTTCGGCGTTTGCCTCTGCTGTCATCGGAAATCGCCGAGTGTTTCCGATTGCTCAAACTGCGCCTTCTGCGCATGCGCAATGGTGAAAGTTTATTCCTCCAAGGGCGAAGAAACATCCGATAATTACGACCTTTCGAACCTTCAACTCCCAAGTGACCTTTCGCTCCGGAAGTCAACAAACCAATGTACAGGGATATGGCGGCGTGTTTTCACTGTCCTTCAAACTTCGGATTTTAAACGCCTTACAAGTGGTCAGATTTTTTGGGCAACGGTAGGAGTGTCATCTAGAACATTGAAACTTCATGATAGGATACTTTTTAAATGATGTCCTGCTTCCAGAGCTTCACCAGCAGTGAAAACATTTACCCCTTCTCAGACGGGAGAATTTCCTCCACACAACATGGAGTGCTGAATCACGACGTAGAATATCCCAAATATTCGAAGTCGTGAATTTCATGACTAGGTAGGCCTAGGCCTAGGATGTAAGACACATCACATGGCATGCGGAGCTATCGTTCATAAAGCTCGCCTCGCGCCATTCGAAGGTGGAATGGAGAGTAGAGGTCTTCTTTTTAAGTTTTTCATGTTTTTTGCAGGGAGGTTGACCAGTCGACACAATCACGCTAGGCTAGGCCGTGAAATCACGCTACAGCGTGAAAACCTTCTGTGGAAACCAAATTTTTACATACAGAATTGTGTACAAATTCAACATTAAAAAAAAATAAAATTCTTCCTTAATATATTGAGTTATGTGTGTTCAACATGAATATGGCTGATTTTTTTCAATTAAAAGTTTTTTAACGAAGTTAAAAGTTTTTGAAAATTGGGCCATACATTTTGTACAGGCGAATGTACAGTCACGGTGTAGCGTGATTGTGTCTACTGTTGACTTGAGTAGCTAGGCTATGCGAAAAAAAACTTCACATTTAGGCTATCTATCTCTTTCATTGCAGGAATCCGGTGAAGCACAAGAAACTATGACACACAAAGATGCTGCGATGTTTCCTCTTATAGCTAGTTGCTTCCTCTTTGGTCTCTATATATTTTTCCAGGTGAGTTTTACTAAGTGAAACATCTGAGTCAACTTGGCTTACCGGAACGACTTGGCTAGGGGAAAAATTAAAGTTAAAGGATGAAGTTATCGTTTCAACCTTTGGTTCGAAAACTTGGCTTGACTTTTAGGCATGGACTTTGACAATTAACACCAGGATCTGGCCATAGTTTTGATGGTTGTCTGGCCAGCGACCATTGGCACTGAATCGGGTTGCCCGATCACAGACAACGACTAAAATCGAGCCCTGGCCATAGCTTAGTTTTTACTAGGCATCATGTGGACCCTCCGTCACGTGCCGATTCTTTTTGAGTTCAAATGGTTTTCAGGTTGTTCCTGAAGTCAGTTTCTAATGCTTCTAATTTTGGTTTCTAACTTCAGTTTCTAATTTTGAATCGTTCCTAACATGTTTGTTAACCATCTCTCTGTTTCAGATATTTTCTAAAGAATACATCAATCTCCTTCTGACGGGTTACTTTTTCTTCTTGGGAATCCTCGCTCTGGCACATATTTTGAGGTAAGTAAATGACCCGTATTCACATTTGAACTAAAGAGGCTGTCTCCCCTTGTGTGAACTTCAGGTCCAATATTAATAAAGATGTAACACTTATTCATTTTTGTTCACGAAGTGATGTTATTTTCACACCAGTTCGATTCGAGTCCAAGGCCTTATTTAGCGCATATTCCATGGTTTGTCACGAAACTTCACTACACTAGTATGTCAGGGCTTGAATTTAACCACGGCCACCATAGCCATGGCCTTGGGTGCCCACCCCCAAAAATGTGCAGCGGCCTTGGTGCCCCTGTTAATCTTACTTGACTTCATCATTACCCGAGGCCAAAATGGCAGTGCCCCTCAAAATTTTAAATTCCAGCCCTGGTATGTGTACAGTATGGTTCCAAGTGGTGTCTCGTGTGTCAGCGATCAATCGTAAACTCAAACACTTCGACCGTCATTACCAATTTGAAATAGAGCTCTCTCATAATCTTGGGCCTGTTTCATTTGCTGACTTTAAGCTAATGGTACCTTTAAACAAATGGAAAATGCATTGAAGTTAATGGTACCATTAGCCTAAAGTCACTTTATGAAACAGGCCCCTTGTCCAAAGGAGACGGTACTTTCTTCAGCTTCAATTTATCCCTTTCTGCTGATGCATTTTTTCGCCACTTATGACTTATGTTTTGTCAGGTGTCAGGTGTTAGCACCTTTCACAGGTGAATCCATCCACCATATTATTATTTCATTCCAGTCCTTTGATGCGGAGCTTAATCCCTGAGTCGTTTCCTAACATGCCCTATCATCTCATCTTCACAGAGGGAGAGGGAAAAACCAAGGACAGTAAGTGATGGTTAGATTAGAATAGGATAAGATATGTTATCACCCCACCACCAAACAAGAAACCCAGAAGCAAAGCCGAAATGAGTTTTCAGAAGAGTGGAATAATGGTCATATTATATCAAACCATAAAGGAATCAAACATAAATGTTCAACTTACAAATATAGCATTTTATAAATGTGGACAGCAGTATCCCTTTCAGTGGCGGATGCAGCAGTTACCGAACGGGGAGGGGGGCGTGGAATGGGCAAACCCATTCCCTGAGCGCCAAAGGCCCAAAGCCCCGAAAATTTGGGGGTAAAAGTGCCGGAAACGCAATTTCCTGGCACCTGGGCAGGCCAAATTGAACTTTCTTTTGACTGAAAATCAGGGGTCTGATTATATGCCTTTCCAAAATCTTTGCTGCTCGGCGGCTGAACAGCGGCGTGCAGCATTTTGAACTTTCTTTCGGCGTGCAGCAAATTGAACTTTCTTTTGACTGAAAATCAGGGGTCTGATTATATGCCTTTCCAAAATCTTTGCTGCTCGGCGTGCGCCGCGCACGCCCCCCTTGGATCCGCCACTGCCTTTAAACCTCAACAGATTTGCATTCTAACTCTTACATATGATAAGCAAGACCATTCTGCATGTTTGTGCAAAGGGGCTGTTCACTTTCGGAACCATTTTCCCAACTAATTTTTCATTATGTTGCAGTTGTTTGATTTTCATGATAACTTCAGATATAATATAAGGAAGTTTTAAGCTCTGAAATGCTTGGAAAATGCATCTCCAGCCTTTTGGGGAAAAAAATTTTCTGGGGAGGGCCCCCAGACCCCCACTTTGGCCGGAGGCACCCGGATTGTGCCCCCCTAAATATTTTTTCTGGCGGAAACCCTGCTGGCCATAGCTTAGTTTTTAGGCATCATGTGGACCCTCCGTCACGTGCCGATTCTTTTTGAGTTCAAGTTGTTTTCAAGCTGTTCCTGAAGTCAGTTTCTAATGCCGATTTTGAATCATTCCTAACATGTTTGTTAACCATCTCTCTGTTTCAGATATTTTCTAAAGAATACATCAATCTCCTTCTGACGGGTTACTTTTTCTTCTTGGGAATCCTCGCTCTGGCACATATTTTGAGGTAAGTAAATGACCCGTGTTGACACTTGAACTAAAGAGGCTGTCTCCCCTTGTGAACTTCACGTCCAATAAAGATGTAACACTTATGCATTTTTTGTTCACGAAGTGACGTTATTTTCACACCAGTTCGATTCGATTCCAAGTCCTTATTTAATGTTTACAAATGTAGCACATATTTCATGGTTTCTCACGAAACTTCACTATTAGTATGTGTACAGTATGGTTCCAAGTGGTGTCTCGTGTGTCAGTGATATCAGTCGCTAATTCAAACACTTTGATTGACGTGACCAATTCGAAATAGAGCTGGTCAACTCATAATCTTGTCCTAAGGCGACATTAACTTTCTTCAGCTTCAATTTATCCCTTTCTGCTAAATGCATTTTTCGCCACTTATGACTTATGTTTTTTCGGGTGTCAGGTGTTAGCACCTTTCACAGGTGAATCGATCTACCATATTATTATTTCATTCCAGTCCTTTGATGCGGAGCTTAATCCCTGAGTCGTTTCCTAACATGCCCTACCATCTCATCTTCACAGAGGGAGAGGGAAAAACCAAGGACAGTAAGTGATGGTTAGATTAGAATAGGATAAGATATGTTATCACCCCACCACCTCACATTGGTGTCGTCAGTGAGTGTTTATAAAACAAGAAACCCAGAAGCAAAGCCGAAATGAGTTTTCAGAAGAGTGGAATAATGGTCATATTATATCAAACCATAAAGGAATCAAACATAAAAGTTCAACTTACAAATATAGCATTTTATAAATGTGGACAGCAGTATCCCTTTCAGTGGCGGATGCAGCAGTTGCCGAACGGGAGGGGGGCGTGGAATGGGCAAACCCCATTCCCTGAGCGCCAAAGGTGCAAAGCCCCAAAAATTTTTGGGTAAAAGTGCTGGAAATGCGATTTCCTGGCACCTGGGCAGGCCAAATTGAACTTTCTTTTGACTGAAAATCAGGGGTCTGATTATATGCCTTTCCAAAATCTTTGCTGCTCGGTGGCTGAACAGGGGGGCGCGCGTCGCGCACGCCCCCTTGGATCCGCCACTGCCTTTAAACCTCAACAGATTTGCATTCTAACTCTTACATATGATAAGCAAGACCCTTCTGCATGTTTGTGCAAATTTTGTTGAATTCGGACTAGTTGATCTTGTGATACAAAAGGACTGAATTAATGAGAACCCCACGAACGATGAGAGCGCAGGGTCATTTGTGTACATTTGAATAGGCGAACGTACATTTGCACATGGAACACTAATTGTGCTGAAAATAGCTCTGATATCCTCAGAAATGGAATTCAAGGCATCAAGTTGACAGATTCATGTACATTGTACCCCACTGCCATAAAAAAAGTTGAAGCTCGTGCCTATTACCATCCTGAGAATATCAGGGGTTCTTAGTGCTCGCTCCCTTCGTTACCGCACACAAACGGGAGACAGAAAACTCACCAAAAATATGTGCACACACGACCTATCTGCTGTGCAAACGGTCTCGAATGACTTTTTGCTCAGCAGATAGCTCCAGTGTGCGGCAGGCTTTAGATGACACCAGGAGAGAATGGAAGAAATAGATTCTGTCAGATTTCATAATAGAGACAGACAATATTGAAACTGACAAACATTTGGTCTCAACCTGCCAAGGTAACAGCGACAAGCGTCTGGTTTAGCCAGAGCGGCTCACATTTGAAAGCTTAGAATATCCTTATTCCACCTCAGCTTTGAACCCCAGTGCTACACATTATCGGAAGAATGATAGCTCTGTTTTAAGTATTTGTCTTAAATTTCAGCTGTAATAGACTACAAATTTGATAGGAAAGACCTTCTCAGTCTTGTGTTGTGTAGCATTGTTGGAGTCTGGTACCTTTGGAAAAAGGTAAGGAATTCTGAATGTTTGTTCATCTTTCCACCATTGTGATTCAAAATACCGTATTTTCCGGCATAAGACCCGTGGCTTTATTCCGCGAAAAGGCCCCCAAAATCGTGAGTGCGGGTGATACAATGGTGCGATTCTTATGCGGATTTAAGCCCTATAATCAGCCTTATAAGCATGAATAAGTTCGCGAAAGATATCTAAAATCCATGCTTTATTGTTCCTTGCATCATGTCATAGGCCTATTTTCATGAATGTGCACAAAATTCTGGTGTAAAACATGTCAAAAACTAGGTGTAAACGGCATGGGCATTCCCAGCGAAACCATTTTGTTTGATTGAAAACGAGGCTTGTTCCGGTTCAGTTCATTCGAGTACAAACCCGAGTTATAGACTGATTCCTGGTCCCAACATAGCTGTTGCGTCAGTAATGTTGGGACCAGGAACCAGTCTACCCGAGTTAGTGACCGACCTGATACTGGGAAAATCTGTCGTGCTCCTCTCACGAGAATCATTCATGTTGTAAGCCGCGGGTGATACGGCTGTGCGGGTCTCCTGAGGATTTAGCAATGAGCTATGGGGGTGCGGGTCTTAGGGCGGTGCGGTTAGTAATGTGGAAAATACGGTAGTCTAATTCTTGGTTTTGCCAACAGGTGATTTAAAATAGAAGCATAAAAAGGGCTGTACAAAGTGACTAATGATGATATGTTTTCTTTTCAGCATTGGATAGCCAATAATCTGTTCGGCCTAGCATTTGCTCTGAATGGCGTAGAATTTCTCCAGCTGAACACTGTCAGTACTGGCTGTATCTTACTAGGCGGACTCTTCTTCTATGATATATTCTGGGTAAGGTAGCATATGTGACCCGCTCTGGCGAAAACAGTCATATGTCTGTCGCTCAGAAGGTGAGCCTAAACGAACCGAGATGACACCAGGAGAGAATGGAAGAAATAGATTCTTTCAGATTTCACAATAGGCAGACAATACTGAAACTGACAAACATTTGGTCTCAACCTGCCAATGTAAGAGCGACATGCGTCTGGTTTTGCCAGAGCGGGTCACATATGTAGTCAAAAGGTTAATGCATTTAACCACAGTTGATAATGTTCTAATTCCCGATTCATGAATAATAATATTGATGGTATATATTATAAATTTCTCTTATAGGTGTTTGGGACCAATGTGATGGTGACAGTGGCCAAATCATTTGAAGCACCTATCAAATGCAAGTATTTATTTATCTATAGATCAGTTTCGCTAGCGCCATCTTGCTCATAACCAGGTCATCGCCATGGTAATGCCTAGTCCAGAGCCTACACTGGTGCCCCGTCCCAACAGGGCTCACGCATGCGCAAATATGTAGGATGTCAACATGAAATCGTGTTGTTTTTCATGGATCGTCACTAATAAAACATCAAGTTTTTCACGATATCTGACTTGATCTTCATGATTAATGGATCGATATGGTTACGCACGATTACAGCAAACGTGGTAGGGCCAAAAATTCAAATTTACAATGATTAATCACTGTATAAATGCAAAAATGCTGCACAGCTGAAAACTCCGCGAAATTTTCTTTGGTTTTAACGTTGGCAGACAACTCACATCCGGGTACTCCATCCCCCAGTGTGGGGCGCATGCGCGAGATCCCCATGACGATGACCTAATTTTGGCAAGATGGCCGCTAGCGAAACTCATCTATAGTCTAATTATTCCCCTGCTCAACAAAGTTGAGATGGGGCATTATGTTGTCAGAGGGATTCCATGCCCACCACGCTTGCCATTCCACCTCATAAGTCAAGAACAGATTGACTTCCATTTCTGTGGCATTGAAGGGCGGGTTGAGGTAGGTGCCCTGTCGATTTTGTTAGCAATCAGATGTTCAATATGGCCACAAGGTGGACATCTTGGAAGTTCCCGACTAACTCCATACTATATCAGTATGGTTGCATAAACATCCAAAGAAAGAAATAGCACTAAAATTGACACACAACGTGATAATATGCAGGAAGTCAACTTCCAGATTTTGCAAATTTTCGACCCCAACCGGGGTCTTAATTTTATTTGCAGGAACTTTTATTCACTGACATTTGGGGGTAATTTGGGGGCTTTAGGGGTATTTTGGGGACATTTTGAAGGACTTTAATTTAGGGACATTGAAAATTCCTACACCGTATAACGGTGTGAAAAGCATGTAATCGAAAGGCCTGGTTTCGCTAGCGCCATCTTGCTCATAACCAGGTCATCGCCATGGTAATGCCTAGTCCAGAGCCTACACTGGTGCCCCGTCCCAACAGGGCTCACGCATGGGCAAATATGTAGGATGTCAACACGAAAGCGTGTTGTTTTTCATGGATCGTCACTGATAAAACATCAAGTTTTTCACGATATCTGACTTGATCTTCATGATTAATGGATCGATATGGTTACTCACGATTACAGCAAACGTGGTAGGGCCAAAAATTCAAATTTACAATGATTAATCACTGTATAAATGCAAAAATGCTGCACAGCTGAAAACTCCGCGAAATTTTCTTTGGTTTTAACATTGGCAGACAACTCACATCCGGGTACTCCATCCCCCAGTGTGGGCCGCATGCGCGAGATCCCCATGACGATGACCTAATTTTGGCAAGATGGCCGCTAGCGAAACTCATCTATAGTGTAATTATTCCCCTGCTCAACAAAGTTGAGATGGGGCATTATGTTGTCAGAGGGATTCCATGCCCACCACGCTTGCCATTCCACATCATAAGTCAAGAACGGGTGACTTCCATTTCTGTGGCATTGAAGGGCGGGTTGAGGTAGGTGCCCTGTCGATTTTGTTAGCGATCAGATGTTCAATATGGCCACAAGGTGGACATCTTGGAAGTTCCCAACTAACTCCATACTGTATCAGTATGGTTGCATAAAATACTACTATCTCTAGTACCGGGGTAATGTTCTAAACTGCATACTACATGTAAAGCCAAGCGCACATTTGCGACAAAACTCAATGCATTAGGGGTGTGTTTTAAAATCGACTGACCCGGCTGAATGACGAGTCGATAGTGTTGGGTCAGTCGACTTTAAAAACACCCCTAACGCATTGAGTTTTGTTGCAAATGTGCACTTGGCTTAACTCTAGTAGTAGTCAGGCCCCGTATTCATAAAGCTACTTAAGTCAAAGTATGACACTTATCTTGTGTTGAACAAAGGATAAGTGTCATACTTAGACTTAAGTAGTTTTATGAATACGAGGCCTGGGTCCATATTCATAAACACACTTAAGTCTAAGTGTGATACTTATCTTTTGTGTTGAACAAAAGATAAGTGTCACACTTAGACTTAAGTAGTTTTATGAATATGGACCCTGGAGTACAACTAAGTCACTGGTATGCTTCGAAATACCATCTTGACTAATCAAGGCCTCCGGTCACTCCGCCCTTCGAACTACGCTCTAGTGATAGTACATGTGTAGGAGTGACAGGAAGCCTTGGTTGGGCAAGATGCGAAATACGTGTAGATTAGTTTTTGTGTCGACGCCAAACAGAGCAGACACCATGGCTAATTAAATATGAATAAAGACTAGTAAATGCTTTTACTTGAATTTTGCAATACAAATGCACTAGACAATGCTGTACAAATCTGAAGTAAACGCATTTGCTAGTCTTTATTAAAATGACCCCATGGCTGGTGGATTTCATTCCACTTTGCCTTTTTGTCCCCCATTTGAATGCCCTCAGATCGTTTACGCCTGTAATCAATGATATTATTTTTACGTCATTTCTTGCAGTGGTGTTCCCACAAGATCTTTTGGAGAAGGGCTTTGGTGCTGACAACTTTGCCATGTTGGGGCTTGGAGATATAGTTATTCCAGGCATTTTCATTGCCTTACTCCTTCGGCTGGATGTCAGGTTAGTGTATGAGCGTTCTTGGCCACAAGGCCCAGCAGGGCTGAGATGCTGTTGTTTGGGTCGTTCAGTGGTGCTCTGTTGTGTGTTTGTACATCCCTAACGTTTTTAAGCGCCTTTAATTGTTGACAAATTTTTTTGACAAATAAATGTAAGTAATGAGTGGTGCCTGTATGTCAGTCAGGCAGTCAACCTGCTAGGCGTAACGTTTTGCAACCATAATGCCCAGACTCCTAAGTTCTTCTGAAAGTAGCAATGCGTGAATTCTCTATTTTTCTCCTCAAACAATTTTTAGTAACCTGATTTGACCTACTTGATTTGTCTGACATTTTGCTACCCGGTACTCTAATGCTTGGGAGTATCATCAATGTATACTGTAAAGCAAGATAATTTCGCGGCTGGAAATTTTCGCGAATCAAGAATTATAGACATATTCGCGGCAGGATATTTTCGCGAGTCTCAGCCATTTTTTTCAGTTTTTTTTCACGGACCGTATGTATCACTTGCGTGTACTCATATTCGCGACAGGAAATTTTCGCGACTCATACACTCTCGCGAAATTTTCCTGCTTTACAGTAGTTTTGGTAATCATTTTGCATCAAAACAACACTGGATTCAAAATATAATGGATCTAATGAGGATTAATTTGACCTACTAATACTTTGAAGGTCACAGAGGTCAAAGTCCATCTGAAATTACGAAGTTGGTCTTTTTGTAATGGTTTGAGCTATTGCTTTGAAACTTTGCACATGTCTACCTCTAGGTTATAGCAACTCACTTATGAAATTTTGGCAAAATCTGATTCTTTACGTGGAATTGGGACATAGAAGCCGGGGAACACAGAACCTGGGGATCATGGGACACAGGGAACATCAAATCTAAGAACATAGGACATGGAGAACACAGGACGTGTTGGGGAATATACGGACGTGGGACAGTATTGATCCATGGACGACTGATTCCAAAGTCCTCCCTTTCTTGTCAATCACCTCCAGGGTTCCAGATACCGTTAGCCAATGTCGCCAATGGCGAAAAAAATATTAGATTGGCTACAGTTACAATTGGTTTGGCTAAAAATTTGGCGACAGTATTATTTGTGGTCTGAAAGTTGAGTCCCTGAGATTCTTGCAGTTAGAGCTGTGTGGTAAGAGAAGTTGAAAATTTATTATAAATATAACTATTACACAATTTTGGTTGGCTACAATTTGCAAAGATTGGCTACAGGTAACAGGCCATTGGCTACACATTTGGCTCCCAAAAAAATAGGCCTAGCTGTACCCCTGAGTCCTCACTTACCGTACATTATTTATTTTTCAGCCTGAAGAAAGAGAGTAAAACCTATTTCTATGCTAGTTTCATTGCCTATATCCTCGGTCTTGGCTTGACAATGCTGATCATGCATGTCTTCAAACATGCACAGGTAAGATGGATATATTTGTTGATTAAGGAAATCAGAAAATATGCTGTCTTTCTCATTTCTTGATATTTGATCAATCTTTTGGTTGAAGTACAAGGTCCAGGGTGATGCTGGTCAATATTGGTGTTTCTTATGTGACCACATTCGGGGTGAACTCTGGATTGCGTGGACTATTGACTCAACAACCTAACATTATGATGGAGCACAGGGTCCATATTCATAAACACACTTAAGTCAAAGTGTGAAAAAGTTAAAAAAGTTAAAGTTTGGGTTTATAGTCTGATATCAACAATGGTAAAGGTGTCATCCGACTTCACACTTTAACCCCAGTCTATCCTGAAACCTTTCAGTAGAACTCAGATGAGCTGCTCATTCAGCGCTACAATCCGAGCATTTCCGACCGGTACCCATTTATACACCCTGGGTGGAGAGAGGCCAGTGAGATAAAGAGACTTGCCCAAAGTCTCACGTCCAGTGGGATTTGAACCTGGGACCCTCTGACCGCTAGTCGGAGACCCGAACCACTACACCACCATGGCTCCTGTGTGATACTTATCTTTTGTGTTGAACAAAGGATAAGTGTCACACTTGGACTTTAAAAAGTAGTTTTATGAGTATGGACTCTGACCTCTATCCTGCATATTTCATTGTTATAAAGATGATTGCATACACAGCATGGCATAGTAGTGGTATCCATGACTTTTGTGCGGTGGGACCTCCAAAATGTTATCTGCCTCAAATCTTTAGTAGGAAATAACGAACACGAAGAGGATTTACAAAATACGTCTGAATGGTATTGACTCTGGACTCTGAACCAGTGACGCAACGTCACCAACGACATTTCTTGAGACGGGCATGAAGGAGTTCGCGGCCCGAGTGGAATGAGGAACCCGCAGAACTACATGTACGCCACGACGTGGCGCTGTCAGTGTCAGAACCAGAAGTCCTATTTTCTAACAGTATTTCCATTTACTTCTTTCCCCAAAATAAACCAATCTCTTTGGTTCAATTTTGATTAAATTACACTGTCCTGTTTCATGTTCAAAGTTCTCCATATATCACTGCTTTGTTTTGTCAGAAATGCCACAGGATGCCAATACTGACAACGTCTTTTGGGGAAATTTACACGGAAAATTGTGTAGAAAAATGTACGCATGCTTCGAAGACGTGACGTGACGTCAACAGCGAAAAAAGTGACGTCAGTACGTCATTTGGGTCTTATACTGACTGCGCCATCTGCAGTCATGCGGGTTCCCCATTGATGATGATTACTATATCTACAACAACTGAACAATGCTAAACACGGCGTATGATACAAATAGGCCTACAAATGACTAAAGCTACGTTTAGCTGACACGCGGATTGCGGAACGCGGAAGCGGAAAATGAAATGCATTTTCGCATACAACATGTCGCTTCCGCCGGGGATTACGCATCCCATACCGCATTCCGGATGTCTGGTAAACGCAGCTTAATAGAGCAGGAGCCCAGGGGGGTCAGGGTAGCTGGAAAGGTTACCAATTTTTTTGCACACTACAGTATTGCATATACATCCCTGAGTATGGAACTGGTCGTCTGCCGTGAAATTAGTGGTGGGTGTGGGAGATAGAGGGTTTTGAAGTTTTGGTACTGACTTTATCATTGGACTGGTGGAACCAGCTTTGTACAGGGGCAGAGGAACCAATGTACAGCTAACTTCTTAACGGATGGATTTAGACCCCATAAATGTATTACTAACAGATAGAAATATGGGGGCAGTGAATCAAATAAGCATGGTCTTGAATATTTTCAGTTGTTACATAATAGGGAAATTGCAGTTTTAATGTAAAATAAACAAAATGGGACAAAATACCCCAAAATGTGATTTCCGCCTGCCAAAATCAATTAAGAACATCCTTGGCTGATTCAGAGGCACCATGTTTCTATCTGTTGGTAATACATTTATGGGGTCTAAATCCATTCGTTAAGAAGTTAGCTGTACATTGATTCCCCTGCCCCTGTACAAAGCTGGTTCCACCAGTCCAATGATAAAGTCAGTACCAAACTTCAAAACCCTCTATCTCCCACACCCACCACTGATTTCACGGCAGACGACCAGTTCCATACTCAGGGATGTATATGCAATACTGTAGTATGCAAAAAAATTGGTAACCTTTCCAGCTACCCTGACCCCCCTGGGCTCCCGGTCTATAACTCGCGTATCATTTACATTTATAACACTACTACTGACTAGCTGCTAACTGAGCCTAGGCATAAACACATTTTCGGGTTTCCAATTCGCTTGAACCTTATAGGGAAAAGGGGCACTTAATTCTGTGAATAGAAATGGTAAAGCCCAGGGAAGCTGAAAATGTTATCAAGTTTGGTTACAATCACTTGGTCATTCACAGGTTGATCTTTTTGTCTTTTCAGCCCGCTCTTTTGTACTTGGTGCCCTGCTGTACTGGTATTCCAATCGTTGTCGCCTTGTTGAGAGGAGAGCTTAAAGAAATGTTCAGGTAAGGTGCTTCTCTTCATGACAATAAAGATTTGGAGCAGATTGACAGTGCTCAAAAAGTCTGGCCGAGCTGCCCTCGCCAGTTGGCGAATTGGCTGCTAGGTTCGTTCGCCACAAAAAAACGTGGGAATCTGCATCAGGAAATCTTCGCCTTTGAGCTGAACTTGTGGAAATATAATCCCCAGCGATCCACTACTCAAACAAAGATCACTCAAGCGTGAGCCTAATTCTAAGAACAGCTAATTGCTGTGCATTTTGCAAGGGTCTTAGTACCGGTCTTTATAGCAATAAATACAAGGAACAAGTCAGGACTATGTAAACAAACTAATCGCTGAGTAAACATACTGCATTGATAATCCTTACCCCGATTTGCTGAGCATATCGAGGTGAGAACTGGAATTCAGACAGAGGCAAAGAAAACGTAATGTGGACAGCCAATGTAAAAATGGCGCGAAATTTTAGCGCTATTTTCACTCTTCGCTGTGACGCCGTCACAGAGAGGAACTAGTCCATATGGTGGTCGCAGAACCATCTTCAGCACACGTGGACGAACTGTTAATAAATAGTAATATTCCAGGCCTTTCCGTTTGACGGGCGCTAAAATGTGCATGCGCCTTGCAAACAATAGAATTCCTATTGTTTGCGAGGCACATGCACATTTTCACGCCTGTCAAACGGAAAGGCCTGATATTCGCTTGAAGATGGCATTTCAATCGCTCAGTTTGAACCAATCAGCGATGGTGCTTATACAAACATTCATTACCACATATTGCTGACACTCTGACTGTGCAGTTTTGAGAGCGTTCTTTGCTGCATGAAATCTTCCTCATTTCTACAGGATGGAAATATGGTTTGGCGGCCTGTACCTTAAAAAATCATCACTTTTATGCACCAGTTGGCGACCTGACCTTGTGGTCAACTTGCCAAAGCCCAACTTCTTGTCGCCAGTGGCGAGTAGAAACGCTACTTTTTGAGCACTGATGAGAATTCAACACTCCGTCAGCGGCAGAGCGAGTAATATGCGTAGTGCTGAGGTCATGATTGGTCCTACTTTCTTCTATTCGGCGCCTGATCAAAAACAGGGTTTAGAGGAGCCTTTTGCCTGCAGAATTCAGATTCCAACACTGACGTTCCAAAAACAATGCTGATTGGAGTCTGTCACTGGCAGGCTTAAGGTTGCGACACCAACATTCTGCACTTCGCTGACCAGATACGAATGAAAATTCCCTGGGATTTAGTGGCCTATATTATATTGGGAGCCAGTCACCTGCAGAATTCAGATTCTGACCCAAATGTTGCCAATACGGTCATTAATGTTGTACAGATCTGCGATTACCTCTTTTGGAAGCTCTTCGATATAAAAGGCATGTCATGTTAAAGGTGCTCTAGTTCGAATTGTAAACATTACGGTGTGCCTCCTATTGTCAACTTCTGGTACTAACAAATCAGATAAAATCAAATTATATCTCGCCTTTCACAACTTTTTGTTTGTTTTTGAGCGTAAAATCATAAATATATTTCAGTTACAAGAATATTTATCAAGATAGATATAAAAATAGATAACATTTATGTTTTGTATACACGGTGCTGCCACCTGTCCGAGGAAAAATAACTATTACAATCAACCATGTAAATAAACAAACCGTAATGTTTACAATTCGAACTAGAGCACCTTTAAAATATCAACATTTCCCACCCCTCTTCAGGTGATTTTCACGAATGTAGGCCCATAAATAACAATCTTTGTATATTTCAGTTATCAAGATAACCCACCACAGGACACACAAGACGAAAATACTGAGAAAGAGAGTAAGGAAGAAAAAAAAGAAGATAATAAAAAGGAGAAATAAAGTATCGGAGACAGAATGAGCTGTTGATGTAATGGTGGCTTCAATGACCACTGTTAAATAATACACTACTGCATTTGGAGAGATCTCTCATGACTGAGACATCGATGCTTTGGAATATTGTAAACATCAGTTAAAATTTTTTAAAAGAAGGAAGAATAGGGTTTTATCATTACCATTTCTAATTGTGCTGGTTGTTTGTAACTTCCAGTAGGCTACAAATGACCTGGCAGGGTGCGTACCAGGTCTTAAAAAGTCTTAAATTTGGCACTTCATTTTCAAGGCCTTAAAAAGTCTTAAATTTAATAATGTGGAAAGGTCTCAAGAAGGTCTTAAATTTCATATCAAGGCAGTTGTAAAAAAATGTGCCAGGAAATTGCATCTCCGGGCTTCAAAAATCCAAATTTTTTCTGGGGGGAGGGACCCCAGAACCCCCACCCGAGTACCCGTGTTCTTGGCCACATTGATCCCATCATTTTTTCAGGGCGGAAACCCTGCTAGGGATCTGTTCGGGTGCTTCATTTAAAAGAAAATAGGTCTTAAATTTTGCCAATACTTGGTCTAATAAAAAGTCTTAAAAAGGTCTTGAATTTGGTGCTCCAGAAACTGTACGCACCCTGCCTGGACTGACCGCACAGTGAATCTGATAGTGCTTTTGGTGCCTATTGGTGGTTTAGTTAATGGGAAAATGCGTTATAACTAACTGCCGGTCGGCGTCGGTAGCACTATCAGACTTTCTGTGTGGTCGGCCCAGCACTTTTTTGGAAAGTCAAATTTTTAAGAATTTTAAGCAGTTGAGTTGGTGAATAATGTCAGGTCTTTGTGCTCTTCCTAGAATTCTTCCTGTCTAAAGCAATATCTGCTGAATGAGATGTGCTTCTGATCGCAGTTAAAAACAAAGTTCCGTGTGGTCTGAAAAATAGGTGTAGTGAGGCAAAGTTTCCTTTCAAATGTTTGAAAGCATGGAGCATTTATACCCTTGGTCACTAAGTCTTAACCCTTTCGTTATTCAGCCATCCCCCTACACAGCCTTCTGTTGCCTTTGGTTTACTTCTTTGTTAAAAAATTGCAGAAATTTTTTTATAAATCCGCAACAGTTAAAGCCTTACTGTATTGAATTTTACGGTATTTTCAAAGTGTTGGGAGAGTGCAGGTAGAGGTCTCATAGCCTCTTGAAGGTCCCCAAAATACTTGCCTGATACGTACTTCAAAGAATCAAGCCCTAGTTTTCAGCACACATTGAAAAAACTGCAGGCAGAGCTCTAATGTATTCAGATAGAGCATAGTACATTTTACACCACACTAACGTCGGAGGACATAAGCACTTTCTGAATTCAATACAGTGAGGCTTTAAACGCAACAGGAGGACACATCTGGCCAGATGTCTATTAGTTCGTGAGAAAAACTATAGATGGTCAGGGGCGGATCCAGGGTTTGGGAAAAGAGGGGGCACCCTGTGCTACTAACATTGAAATCTGCGGTGAATTTCAAAGATTTGTTCCAAATTCCAGAATTTCACGGTCGATTTTACAGATTTGTTGGCCAAAAGGGGGCACGTGCCCCCTTGGATCTGCACCTGATGGTGATGGTGTTCCTAGTGCTTCTGAATCGGAGGCCGGCGGAACCATAGTCGTAAAAGAAATGCTGAGTTCTGAAACATCTGGAATCCAGCAGTCGCGTAACGAAAGGGTTTAATAGTTTGAGAAGTCTCTCATTGCTGAATGCAATCGTTGTTTTTTTTGCTCAGCCTACAACGTGTAAACCATAGAAGTGGCACAACCAGTAGCTGCACAGATACAAAATACCCAGTAGTTTCATCATTTTACTGCTTCTTTGCTACACATAATGTCCAGCAACATCTAAGTGCGACCCAATGGAATGCGGAAGTTATTAGTTGAATTTTCCATGGATCTTTAATTACATGCAACTCTTGAATAACTGATCGACAATGCGATCAGACTATACAAACAGACTTTAGCGGTGCCCAATAGTGTGCAACGGATCGTCACCGGTTACGCAGATCGAATGCATAAATGAAAACCGCAAATTCCTGTCTCAATGAGGACATCGCCACTTCTCCACGGAAAGATGTCGCTGCGACCGTATCAGGCTTTTTCATTGTCTTCAGAACGTCATCTCCGTGGCAATACGAGGTGCGAGCATGAAGCCACAACGTCACAGCAGTGTGACGTTGACATTCCGTACAACATCACAGTGGAAAAGTGGATACGGTCGCAGCGCCACCCCGATGATAGAAACAAAATGGCTACAACCCCATTCCTGTCTCATTTCCTGACTTCCAGGTTCCATTGGGTCACGCTTAGATGTTGCCGGACTTTGTTGTGAGCAGCTACAGAATAACTTGCCCCGATAACTCGTGCTGGGTAACTGAAATTTCGGTGGATTCTGATTCTTGATTTGACTATAGAGAGGGCTGAAACCAAAATCACCAAAAGTGTTTTCCTGAACGTCCTGCTTTCTCCCAAAAATAGGTTAGCCTAGGGGTGAAACATTGTTGGGGCAGAATATCCTAAGGGGCAAATTAATCTCAAGGGCAAGTTATCCCTGGGGCAAATTATCCTGGAGTGAATTATCCCGGGACAAGTTATCAGGGGTGAGTTATCCAGGGTCAAATTATCCGAGGAGTGAATTATCCCGGGACAAGTTATCCAGGGGTGAGTTGTCCAGGGTCAAATTATCCGAGGTTTGAGTTATCCTGGAGCCACTGATCACTTGGTTTCAACTGTGATAAAAGTACTGTGTACACTTCACAGCCTCAAGGTACCCATGTTTTTGGCAGTGCTGCATGCTATATTGTTACCATTACGACTCTTCTTTAACACCCCTAACAAAATACAACTTGGTTTCAATGATACTTGGTCATGGCTGGCTGTGGTTTGCTCGTTCCCTCAATGTCTCAGCTGAGTGCCAGGCCTTTGGGCCTCTTGTTTTGAATTTTGTTTTATTAAAATATTTTATATGGGGTATCATGGTGTAGGTGTATCTTCAAGATATCATTGATAAATATCAAAGGTGTTGGTTGATGTCATGTGTAGGCCTAGAATCATTAAATAACTCAAGAAAATGTCTTGTTTGGAAATATACAGTGAGTACTTAGTTAAATGGTAATCACTCCGAATTTGACCAACACCTAAATGGGGGCCAATAATGTATGGGTGACAATGGTCAGTCACCTCAGTGTTTTGGACGATGGTAGAGTGACCTTAAAGCTGAACTGCGTGACACAACCTGGTGTGTAAGCCCAAATTATTTTCTAAAGGCCTATGCATACGTAAAATTTAGGCTGCATGCCCTTCTGGAATTAGCCGACCTATTTATCATGTTTATAGAGATTTTTCAATATTTTGGCCATGTCCCTTTGGTAGGATTTGCACAGGTACATCATGTACCAGTAGTGTTCCATGTAGGTGTTCATGTACATGTATTTTACTTATTTCAATGTGAATCAAAATCTGATTTATTAGGAATGAAGTTCAGTCAAAATTTCCAACGTTGTACATGTAGGCCACATTGCAATGTTCCAAGTTGTTTTCATCAACTTACTTGATGAAAATAACTTGTTCAGGCATGCAGGTCGTCGACCGGTCGATTTTTGCACTGTTGTTGGTCTTTCTAACTTCCAGGAGTTTCTAGAGGCCCATATTCTAGAAGCGTCCTTAACTCTAAGGTCCACTTTAAGCTTTTGTATTCTGCCCTGCAAACAATAGCTAAAGGTAAACCTCAGAGTAAAGGAAGGTTCTAGAATACGACCTATTCAGGGTTTCCGCCAGGATTATTTTTGAGGGGGTGATAAAGAGGCTGCTTGTAGTGTGAAATGCCACTTTGGGGAGCGCAAGGGGGAGTTCCCTCATGGAGAAAATTTTTTGAAATACCGGTAAGCAGTCCAAAAGAAGTGATTTCCAAGCATCTCAGAATTGAAAGTGAAGCAAAAATCAAAGCTTACTGTCGCCACAATATAATTTTAAAACATTAGTCAGCAAATCTGAGGGGGTGATACATGTATCCGCTATCTCGTACCCAGAGTTCAATGCCACATTAAACGCTGGAAAGGGCTAGACTGGTACTACTTTTGCACAGTGCAAATGCATTGTCAAGGCGGATGAATTTCGTACCGTTGCACAAGCAATTGCTTAGGGATTCGAAAGAGTTCATACTTTGTTCCTTGATAAAACATTGAATGCCCAACGGAATGTTAAAATAGTAGTGTTTTTACAAATACTGGAACAAATTCTAATTTTCAGTATGATTACTTTATCAAATAATTTGTAAAATCGATGAGCACAAGAATCTTGTGCTGGGAGAGGTCTTAGCCGAGGAACGATGGTGGCAACCTCTTCAGATTGACCCCCTGAAATAATTTGAGGGGGGGATAAATCACCCTCATCCCCCTCTGGCGGAAACACTGCCATTATGTGTTGTTTGAATGTTCTGATTCACTGCAGGTATGACGGTGATGTTTCAGCACTTCGGTGGCTGAACATGGCAGATTATTTCATATCCATTGTATGTGTATCAAGAATAAATTGGTACTTGTTCCAATGATATGTGCTTGTTCATTCGTTCTGACCATAACATTTTCTGCTCATCAAGGACAAGCTACCAATACATCAGGGACAATTTGGGGCTTCTGGAAATTAATGCATAATCTTTTCAAGATGGGCCTGTCAATGAAACATACTAATATCCTAACATTTGTGTCAAGAAAACAAAGTAGACACCCCACTGGAAAGTGATAGTATCACTTTTCCAGTGGGGTGTCTACTTTGTACTTGTGGTGCAACTGGGCCCTGGTATCAAACCAGGGCCCGGTTGCACCACTAGTACATGTTCATGGTGTAGTTTGATGTAAGATAAATTGTTAAAGGAGCACAATATGGGACCTCTTACCGCTGGTATTTTGACTGCCAACTTAGAGGGAGCCACCTAGCGGCAGCAATGCGAACCACAAAAAAACCATTACAAAATGGGGGTCTACCCTATGTGGCCCGGGTTAGGGTTAGAACCCGGGCCACATAGACGTGGTCCCAAAATGTACCTAGTGATACATCGAGTCCATTCGCCGACAACGTAGTAATAGTCCCTGGGGTTGGAAAGTGGCGGACACGGCGATAGTGGCGGGGCCCCTTTAAAGCGGATTGCTCGCGTCTGTCCAAAGTGAACCAAAAATAATAAAACGTCCCGTTTTATTCGTAACAACTGGTAAATGCATTGCAGCGGCCGCTCCGGAAACGGTGCTGTGAATCTTTGACTCGGCACGAATAGTCCGCTTTAAGTTGAATTTCTTGAGATTGGTTTAAGAGTTGAAGATACACCCAAATATCATCTTTCCAACCAAGACCCCTGTGAGTATGCATCTTCATCGTCCTGGGGGTATCACGGGCAGACTTGTTCATGCTAAGCCGGAAGTGACTGTGTTCAGCAGCATGATTAGGGCCTATATTTGCATGATTAGGCTAGGGCCTATATTTGGGTAATATTGAAACGAAATGCATTATCAAGAAAAATTCCAACGCAGGTAGCAAGTCAGGTGTGACGGTAATCAACGTCCTAGAAGTCCGCCACACAATAGCCCGCTATTGTAAGGTTATATTCGAATTGTCATGGAATTGGTCTCCACAGCCATATTCTAATCCCTCACTGAACAATAAGACCGGACTTTGATTCCAGGGGGACTTTGATCCCTGCCACACCTGTAGCACAGTCTGAGGCATGAGATGAACCATATGATATGCAAGGCCTGTCCTCGTACAGCAGAGCATTTCAAGGACAAGGTACCAGTCATGCGCAGCTTAGAATATCGGGGGTAAGTTCATGCAGGTTCATTTTGGTTCCGGAAGCTGCCGCTAGGGATAGAAGGCTTCAGTAATTGGCCGCCATCTTTGCGGTAACTTGTCGCAGATCTGCCATCATGTTGATATCAGGGGTTATTTTTAGAATGAAGATGCCCCTAGCCACATGGTTGCTAGGCCTATAGGCCTAAATGCCATCGAACATGCGGTATCGTGCGGAATGGCAACACCGAAGGCGAAGAAATTTCTTGATGAGAATGTTGTGTGTTGCAGATCTGTCACAAAAGGGACAATTAAATTTACTTGAAGATGGAATCCTGAGATGACGTCAACAATAAAAAGGCAGCCAATACCGAAGCCTTCTAGCCCTAGCGGTGGCTTCGGGAACCAAAATGCATGCGGGGTGCGTTTCGGTCCGATCCGGTCCGCTTCGGTGTTCTTATGAACCGGGTTTCGTCATCAATGACGTCACGTCTTAGTCAAGTTCTGAGCGTTTGCAAAATCGAGGATACCCCAAATCTCAAAGGACGTTTGCTCCGTAAAGCCAGTTTCTTCCCGACGCACTTTTTGGGCACAATGGAGCATTTGATTCCCGTAATTAACAAATTACAAGATGTTTTCAATACAGTTGGATCTGAGACAATTCAGTTGCCTCAAATTGTTGTGGTTGGTGCCCAGGTTAGTACTAATAAATAGGTTTACCGCTACCGGTATACAATGTATGTCGAGGCCGTACATACTGTACATAAGGTATGCCTATATCATGACGTGCGTACATTCAGTCAGTGGCCATAAGTATTGCAACATAGGTTTTTTCTGGATTTCTCTCAATACGGTCCTACTAAATTGAGNTCGGTATCCAGTCAGAAATATCGGTATCCATCATTCTTTCCTTTTCACGATATGAAGCCTGTGGAGATGATGAGCAAGTATTTACAAGAAAACAAATTGAAAAATATCAACGGCGAACAACAAAGATATTTGAATTTGATACTATCGAAAATTAAAAATGAGATTTTTCATGAGAATTTTTACACTGCTGATGTAAAGCTGACATCCCATGTGTCCCACCAGTCCAGTTTCATTCAATGAAGCCACAGTCATGACAGTTATCAAGAAAATTTAACTTTTCTCCAAAAGACCTCGATTTTTGACGAAATTGGACATTTTTTCATGTCAAATAACACGAAAATGATGGGCATTTTCTGCTTAATTTTCGCAGTTGTGAATGAATTTCCGTTGTCTTCATTTTGTAAAAATTTGGTAGTCTTGCATTACACTTCAAAATGTTCGAGATCTCAAATCTCTGATATTTTGATATTTCTGTGATATATTCACCTTTCCTTAAAACTTTTCGAACCAACAGGTTCATTACACCTCGAAGTATCATATCCGCACTTGAAAATGAAAGACTGATGACTGACTACCGAGAAAATAAGAAAAAAAAACTATGTTGCAATACTTATACGGCCAGTGAGTGTAGTATATAGGGCCTACATGCCTAAATGATAGGCTGTTAGGCTGGNATTGGACATCCAATATGGCCGCCAGGTGGCGTAACCTGAAAATCATCAAAGTGCTGTAACTCCGGAACGACTTGGACCTAAAGCGCTCTAATGTGCTATGTGGCCCCTGCAGATGACCTTCATGTGCATGTGAAGTTCCGGCCCCAATCGGACATCCAATATGGTCGCCAGGTGGCATAAACCCAAAAATCATCCAAGTCCTACACGGGAATGACTTGACCCAGATTGCACATAACTGATATGCACCTCCCTCTGTCATTAGACTATTTTGTCCAACCCGGTGAGCACATGGTCCATGGACCATTTCATTTATCAGTGTGAATTTCGCGCCGTGCCGCATATCACAGCGCCGCCAAGCGGTAGATCAGTAAACAACAGTTTCCAAAGCATGCTCTTCATGCATTTTCAGCGTTTTCAATAACCATTTACAAAATGTAAGTGAACTGTGAACCTTTTTGGTGAATAACATGTTCAGGAGCAGCTGATGTTGTAATTTCTTCATACATGTACCAAAGTAAAATAAAAAATAAAAATGAAAAGTGCCCCCCTTGCCTATTTTCAAGAACCACTCGGACGATAAACAATGCTTGCCCTTAGCCTAATATTACATGTAGGCCTACTACCAGGCTAGGCCTAAACTGACCAGTACGTCATATACCGGTACTATGTAGACAAGGCTTGCTTTATGATGTATGATGATAAGGATGTTGTTACATGTATGTCACATGACTTTCTGAATTCAGTTTGTTGCAGTGACAGTGCAGTGTTCTAGTCAGAAATTTTTCCAAACAGATGACTGCATTTTCCTGTGATTACCGTATACGCAAATATTTTCGCGAATAAAAATTACCGCGGAAATCGCGAATTGGTCAATACCCCCGCGAACTCTGTTACACGCGAACCATTTTCCAATCACCGACGATCCCTTTATACATTGTGGTTTGCATAGACTGGTTCCCGTCTTTGCCGCTGCACTCCCGCTGGCGCTCATGTTCCGGAACGTGAGTGCAGCGGCAAAGACGGGAACCAGTCTATGTTTGCACTAAATTGCAGACACGTGACACTGATCTGTCAATCACTCAGCTATCATGGCGCCCCGCCAGCAGTGAGGTCGATTATGACTGCTCGGATTTATTTCTTTTCGGTGGATTTCGTACCATAACTGTCACACTCACCATCGAAAATGCAGTGTTTTTGAAATCTTACATCAGGACCCCAACCGCGAATATTTATCCACGCGAAAAGGTACTTTTGGACCCCAACCGCTAAATATTTTAGCCGTGAAAATATTTGCGTATACGGTAATAGATTTTAAGGCCCTGCCCTGGGGCCTGTTTCATAAAGTGACTTTAAGTTAATGGTACCATTAACTTGATGCATTTTCTATTTGGTTAAAGGTACCATTAGCTAAGTCATTTTATGAAACATGCCCCATTTTCCCAAAAGTGAAAAAAACCGACGGCTGTTTTTTACGAGTGTTTTTTTCTCGCCGACCATAAATTCGGCCTGATCATATACGAAAGAAAAGGTAAAGAAAATACATCAGGCCTTTTCGTTTGACGGGCGCGAAAATGTGCATCCTTGCAAACAATAGAAATTCTATTGTTTGCGAGGCGCATGCACATTATAGCGCCCGTCAAACGAAAAGGCCTGATACAATTTAAACATGTATTGGGTCGGCAAAAAATGCTCTAAGATGCGAATGTCAGAGTGCTAAATACATCCTCAAATGCTGGGAAATAGCATCTCACGGCATCCAAATTTGAAAATTGGTGATTTTTTTAATTTTCCCCAATATCATCTTGAGCTGTAGTATTTTGTTGAAACATGAAATAAAAAAAAACACAAAAAGTCATTTTTATTTTTTTTTCTGCCCACCCGCGTATGTTTTGGATTGGGAGTTTCATAATCCAACAAATAAAACAAGTGTGGCCTTAGGCCTCTTCTTCTTTAAATGCGAATAATGTGAATGATTTTAATTGTGCACCACCATTTCTGTTTTTTAGAGTTCTGGTAAAAGTTCAGTGTTGGAAGGGCTGGTGGGCCAAGATTTCCTTCCTAGAGGAACTGGCATAGTGACAAGAAGACCCCTCGTTCTTCAACTTATTCATGTTGATGTTGATGACAAAGAGACGAGAGCTGTAGACGGGGGTAAGAGTTTTTGCTGACCGTTATCGTGAATTGTTAGAGTGGTGTCCTTCTCTTGTGTGTTAGTGTAGATCTAAAATTAGCATGGCCTGTAACCACAAGGCCTAAGGACCACGGTAATAGGAGCTGTCAGCGAGTTGACCACTAGGTGTCACTAGGGCCCAATTCAATGCATCTAGCGGACCCAGTCATTATCGATCGAGCAGCGATCATAATACATGTATATTTCCTGTACATTTGGTCCGCTAAGACTTTGCTGCCATCTGTTAGCAATATTCGCGGCTGACTGCTCCTATTGCCATCAGCCGGCGCCACCGTGCCACTCTCCAACCCCAGGGACTAACTACAGTACATGTATGTTGTCGGCGAATGGGCCCGATTTACTACGTACATTTTGTAATGGATTTTTGTAGTTCGTATTACTGCCGCTAGATGGCTTCCTCTACGTCGGCAGTCAAAATAACTCTTAGAGATCGCATACCGTGATCCTTTAAGAAGTTGAAATTCGGTAAAGAGGTTGGCCTTGGTACATGTAGTCGAGGCAGCGAGAGGGATTTTGTGGGACAAAGCGAGGTACGGCAAAACTCTTCAAATTATGAAAGTATATGTCAGGCATGTCAGGTGTACACTCCTTGCGCAGTGTCTTCTCACTCATACCTGTCGTTCATAGACACTGCTTACAATAGCCAGATTCCCGCCGATTTACCGCATGATGGCAGCACTAGTCAGCGGCCAAACAGCGCCGGCGTTGCTCCATGCTTCGGGCTGTTTACAAGATCAATCAATATACAATGTACAAACAGAATAATCTCGTATAGAGCACCGTTATCCACTTCTTTAGCGATGTTTCAAAACAAAAAAGGCACGAGCTAAACACTGAAAAGTGCAAAGTGACACTGCATGCTGGACAGGGGGGTCTACAACAGCCATTGCTGTTGTAGACTAGTCGTGCTGCATCATAATGCAACAGTCCCATATAAAATGCTTTACGACGAGTGACCAGTCTGCCGCGGTTGTCAAGGACGCTGAGAGTGAACCACTTAGAAAATGTTTCATGTATTTCGTTAGTTACACTAAACGCCCTCTAGTGGTAAATCGGCGGGAATCTGGCTATTGTAAGCAGTGTCTATGAACGACAGATATGACATGTATGAGTGAGAAGACACTGCGAAAGGAGTGTAGTCAGGTGAGACACGTTATTATTGTTACCGCAAAAAATCATCACCTTCCTTAGTGCAGAAAATAAGACTGCGAGCGGTACACTGCTCATGTTTGTAAACACTTCTCCATTTTCTGTTCTAACTGTTCTTGTTTCCTGTCATTTATGAGTGTGTCACATACTCTTTGATTCCAGATGGAAATAACCATGAAACTTGGGCGAAATTCCTTCACACAAAGAATAAGGTATATACAGACTTCAATGAAGTCAGGCGGGAGATTGAAAGTGAGACAGACAGAATGGCAGGAATGAATAAGGTGAGTTTTCATTAGTTTGGTACAGTTCCTGACACAGGGGTTTGGTTGACATTTTGGACAGGAATTCATGACTTCCTTAACACAAAAATCAGGAAGTATTGGGGGTTTTCTTGGAAGTCTAAATGTACTTCATATTAAATACATTAGAAGTTTAAAATTGTTTGAAATTACCACACTTGACTTCCTGGAGCCTAAAATTTGGAAGTATTTTGACTTCCGTGACTTCCAAAAACTCCCTCTAACTAAAACCCTTTGACATCAACAGTTGTAGTGTAGTGGCTGGGGTCTCTGGCTAACAAGCAGCAGGTCCACTCCCAGGTTGAATTCCCA
>NMRB01000401.1:365856-375913 GCA_002633025.1 Notospermus geniculatus
GTGGCCACCAGGTGGCGTAACCCAAAAATCATCAAAGTGCTGTAAATCAGGAACGCCTTAACCCAAAGCGCTCCAATGTGCTATGTGGCCCCGTGCAGATGACCTTTATGTGCATGTGAAGTTTCGGCACGATCGGACATCCAATATGGCCGCCAGGTGGCGTAACCTGAAAATCATCAAAGTGCTGTAACTCAGGAACGACTTGGACCCAAAGCGCTCCAATGTGCTATGTGGCCCCTGCAGATGACCTTCATGTGCATGTGAAGTTCTGGCCCAATCGGACATCCAATATGGCCGCCAGGTGGCATAAACCCAAAAATCATCAAAGTCCTACTTGGGAATGACTTGACCCAGATTGCTCATAACTGATATGACCTCCCTCTGTCATTAGACTATTATGTCCAACCCGGTGAGCACATGGTCCATGGACCATTTCATTTTCATTTTTTCCACGAATATCAGAAAAAAATTAGAAAAATGCATTAGCGGCCATATTACGTAATGCATTCTCCAATAAAACGTATATTTCAAAACGATGTTACTCCAAAACCATTTGACCGATCTTCACGAAATTTTCTCCAGTTCATGGTACTGCCATCTATATTACTGTGCAAAAACCACAAAAAAATGGAAATTTCCGTTTTTGGCGGTGAAAGTGTTAAATACATTAGGGGTCGTATTCATAAAGCGGTTCTATCTTTAGAACCGTCTTAGGCCTGTTCCAAGTGTAGTGGTGAAGTACACTTGGAACCAGCCTAAGACGGTTCTAAATTAATGATAGAACCGCTTTATGAATCCGACCCTAGAAGTTTAAAATTGTAATACCATACTTGACTTCCTGGAGCCTAAAATTTGGAAGTATTTTGACTTCCGTGACTTCCAAAAACTCCCTCTAACTAAAACCCTTTGACATCAACAGTTGTAGTGTAGTGGCTGGGGTCTCTGGCTAACAAGCAGCAGGTCCACTCCCAGGTTGAATTCCCAGGTTGAATTGTCATGACTGTTGGCATGAGATTTTAGCCCCTTTTACACTACAAATTTTTTCCGTGCTCAGTTCGGATCGAGCACGGTTCAGTTGAAATTCCGCCAGTCCAAACAACCAGAGCTAATCTAGCCCGCTAACCTGGGCTAAGTGCTGGGCTACTCGACCTTGGCCTTTACGTCATTGTCATGACATCTCCATGGCAACCGGCGTGTTTTAACAGGTGACTGGGTGGGCTTGGCCTGGATTTGATTCAGTTGATTTTTGTCCTGTAAACAGGTCTATCCCACTTAGATTTGAAATGGGCTCGGTCCTGATCGAGCTCGGCATGCTTCAACTGAGTGAGTGAAAAAAGGGCTTTTGGCTGAATCCCTTAACCTTAATTGGCTCACCGCAACCTTGTGTTAGGGGTACCTAGATGGCAGCGACGGTTAAACGGGAAACAAATATTTTTCTGCGATAATATTGCTTTCTTGAGTGACAAATGTCTATACATGTATATTTTAATATTAATATTTTAAACATTAAATGTTTTATAGGAAAATTGGGAGGCTTCACATACTACTACGCGGATGTCGTCTGGATTGTGAGCTAGGCAATAACAATAACAAATTGTCTCAAGAAATACAATTCAATTGTTTTTTCATTGTAGGGAATCATTGAAGATGCTATCCACCTAAAGATCTTCTCCAACAGAGTGGTCAATTTGACCCTCGTGGATCTGCCAGGCATAACAAAGGTCCCAGTTGGTGACCAACCGGAGGATATTGAGTTTCAAATTCGGGATATGTGCCTGAAATACATCAGTAACCCCAACTCCATCATTCTGAGCGTAACAGCTGCTAACACCGACATGGCCACATCGGAAGCGCTGAAGCTGGCAAAAGAGTGTGATCCTGATGGTCAGTATCTGTTGTGGCTTTCCACCACCAATTCGAAGCACCAATTTCTAAATCCCAACCTTCACCACTGCACGAAGGCTGGGATTTAGAAATTCAATTCAATTGGTGCTTCCGAGCTAGGACTTCAATGAAACTGACCCATTCTTCTTGTGATAAGGAAGACGACTCTCTCAGACCTGCCGACCCTTACAATTTTTGCAGATTTACGATTTTTTCCTAAAAAATCTTCTCCTCAGATACGACTCCACGGATTGCATATAGAAAGTACACTTTCCGTTTAGTTCGATCTACAGACTACAGATGGTGCGAAGATTAGTCAACATCATTACGACTTGCAAGGCACACAAATGTGTTTAGTTCCCTCTGTGCACTATGCTCGGGAACATTTCGATTGAACATATTGTCGACATTTGTTCTTCTGGTACATTCACCCAGGTGAGCACATGGTCCATGGACCATTTCATTGCAGATTTACGATTTTTTCCTAAAAAATCTTCTCCTCAGATACGACTCTACGGATTGCATATAGAAAGTACACTTTCCGATGAAAGCAGTACATATAATTTGATGAGCTACGTTTAGTTCGATCTACAGACTACAGATGGTGTGACGATTAGTCAACATCATTAGGACTTGCAAGGCACACAAATGTGTTTAGTTCCCTCTGTGCACTAGAGATGGCGCAACAATTTTGCCAAGTATTCCACATCGTTGGACTCGGACTGCATAATGGTGTATGCCGATATTGAAAACGTGGTGGACCTCAATGAGGGGTTTTTTCTTTGAGTGCCACATGCTCTTTCCAGCTCCTCGGTGGGGCAGAACTCTGATACTTATGATGCAGGAATGAAAATTACTGCGAGCTGCGGTGGCTGAGTTGGCTTGACTGCTTGTCCTTACGCCAAGGCTGTGGGTTTGATACCCCTCTCTACTGTATTACTGACTGGCCCCCTCAGAATACTGAAAATTTGGATTTTTTTTTGGGATACTGATAGAACCAGTGTTCTCCAACTTTTTTTCTGACGACTTGGCGGCATGGGGGGAGCGCGAGGGGGGTGAAGAAATTTTTCAAAATTGGAGAATAAAAGACCCAATTTCCCGGCATCTGCGACCAACAATCGATCCGAGCGGCGGCCATTACAAGGAAGTCACTTGGCACGAAATCTGACGGAAATTGCCGAACGACTGGCCGAGTGTGTGACGTCAGACGCTGTGCCAAATATGGTCACCGTTACGCTACTATTCCATTCATCACTGTTCATGACTAGAGTTGATTGACCAATCAGGAAGAAGGGCGCGAATATGGCGTGAACAGTAACAGACGTGAATGCATTATATAGATTGCCCATAAATTATTGATTTTCATGTTGAAGTGGAGTCCCCACGTAGACTGCGACCGGCGTAGCTGTGGTCGGAGGGAGAGCGCACATGTATGTTCCCGCGTTCATGGCGATTTCGTCAGTTTAATGGTGGGCGATTCAAAGAGAATGACTTTGGGGCTGGGGAGAAGGAAACAACTTTGTTTTCAGGTCAGTTGATAAACAAATTGACTGAGATCGATTATAGAAGGCAAAACACCAATGTTTTTGTCAATTTTAACTCGTGGTTTTTCAACATGGCGGCAATTTTTTTAACTTGGCGGCAAAATTTTTCGGGTTGGCGGAAGGACACAACTCGGCCGCCGGGTTGGCGGGCTAATATTTTGAATTGGCGGCAGGTAGGCAGCTTATAGGAGTTGGAGAACACTGAGAACAATTTTAGGGTTGGCAGCTCTGGACTCTCTTTGACTGTGCAGTCCATAACATCCCTACTGGCTGTAGTGACAAAGAATGTCAGTGCCCACCAAGCCCTGTGTCCGAAGAAAATTCTATTTCAATAATTCCCGCTATAACTTCATGTTTTTCTCTCTCAGGTCGCCGTACTCTTGCTGTTGTTACAAAACTTGATTTGATGGATGCTGGGACTGATGCCCTGGATGTGCTCTGTGGACGGGTTATTCACCAGTGAAGCTTGGAATTTTGGGTGTCGTGAACAGAAGTCAGGCTGATATTAACACATCAAAGGTAAAATACCCACCAGATCAACCTGCAGTGTTTGATACCAAATACGTCGCTAAAACCTGTTTGAGGACCCTGATGGCCTAGTGGTTATCATGTCTGCTTAGCAAGCGGCAGGTCCCAGGTTCGAATCCAGCCCAGGCCATAAGGGAGGGATTTCATTCCCGGCTCTTCAGTTCATCGGATGGACCAGTAAGCCTTTGTGCCGTGGTGCCTTGTACCTTGTGTCTTTGCAAGGGCAAGTAAAAGACCCCAAGTGAGGAACATGAGTAGCTTGTGATGGCCTCCTCCGTACTTACCAGGGCCAATAACGCTATTGCGTCGGCCCTGATGGAAAAATCAAATACAAATACCTGTTGCTGAACTATCCGGCATTTCTATCGGACAGGTGAGCACCTTGTCCCTGGACATTTCATTTTACTAGACAATACCCGTTCAGTGGGAGAACTGCTACATGCGAGACGCGTCACGTCATTATAGGAACGCTTGGGGGACGTAACGACGTCGTCATACCTGTTTGAGTAGCGTAATGACGTCATTCCGTCGTACATGACGTTGCCGACGTCACGAATGACACGGCGGAAATTTCGGTGACGTCATGATGTCTAAAGGCCTAAACAGCATTGTTATTTTCGTTTATCTTGATATTTTGAAAACTATAAGTCATATCAAAATTTGGGCTTCGTAAGGACACTTCCCAGGTCTGTCTGCATGTGCATACCAAGTTTGGTGACGATCCGTTCGTCAGTCTTGGAGAAAATCGTGAACAAACAAACAAACACAAAACTCTTCTCAAATTTTAGTATGATGTGTAATTTGTTCTTTTAGGATATTGCAGAGGCCTTGAAAGACGAAGGAACATTTTTACAGAAAAAATACCCAGCGATCGCAAGTAGAAATGGTACACCATATCTTGCGAAGACGCTCAACAGGGTAAGTATTAAGGCTGCCCCTTCACTCCTCTGTGGTGGACAAACATCTTTATCATTACATACATGTACCTCCTCCCCCCCCCCCCAATTTTACCAGTGAAGCTTGGAATTTTGGGTGTCGTGAACAGAAGTCAGGCTGATATTAACACATCAAAGGTAAAATACCCACCAGATCAACCTGCAGTATTTGATACCAAATACGTCGCTAAAACCTGTTTGAGGAGCCTGATGGCCTAGTGGTTATCATGTCTGCTTAGCAAGCGGCAGGTCCCGGGTCCGAATCCAGCCCAGGCCAT
The DNA here is from genome assembly GCA_002633025.1 of Notospermus geniculatus. Lineage (NCBI taxonomy): Eukaryota > Metazoa > Nemertea > Pilidiophora > Heteronemertea > Lineidae > Notospermus > Notospermus geniculatus. Next base: position 371,026 of record NMRB01000401.1, read on the forward strand.
ATGGGATTTCATTCCCGGCTCTTCAGTCCGTCGCATGGGACAGTAAGCCGTGGTGCCTTGTATCTTGTGTCTTAGCAACAGCAAGTAAAAGACCCCATCCAGGTAAGGAACATGAGTAGCTTGTGATGACCTCCTCCGTACTTACCAGGGCCAATAACGCTATTGCGTCGGCCCTGACGGAAAAATCGAATACAAATACAAATACCTGTTGCTGAACTATCCGGCATTAGTCTATCGGACAGGTGAGCACCTTGTCCCTGGACATTTCATTTTACTAGACAATATCTGTTCATTGGGAGAACTGCTACATGCGAGACGCGTCACGTCATTATAGGAACGCTTGGGGGACGTAACGACGTCGTCATACCTGTTCGAGTAGCGTAATGACGTGATTCCGTCGTACATGACGTTGCCGACGTCACGAATGACGCGACGGAAATTTCGGTGACGTCATGATGTCTAAAGGCCTAAACAGCATTGTTATTTTCGTTTATCTTGATATTTTGAAAACTATAAGTCATATCAAAATTCAGGCTTCGTAAGGACACTTCCCAGGTCTGTCTGCATGTTTGGCGGCGATCCGTTCGTCAGTCTTGGAGAAAATCGCGAACAAACAAACAAACACAAAACTCTTCTCAATATTTAGTATGATGTGTAATTTGTTCTTCTAGGATATTGCAGAGGCCTTGAAAGACGAAGGAACATTTTTACAGAAAAAATATCCAGCGATCGCAAGTAGAAATGGTACACCATATCTTGCGAAGACGCTCAACAGGGTAAGTATTAAGGCTGCCCCTTCACTCCTCTGTGGTGGACAAACATCTTTATCATTACATACAATTTTGCAGGTATACTGCTTGAAAAAAACAACCTTGTCAGCAGTCTAGTACCAAGAGACTGCGCATAAATTATTTATAAAGAAGCAATGATTTGATAAAATGCTTAAGTTCACACACAGATGTGACCCGTTCTTGCAAAACCAGTCGCATGTCGCTCTTAGCTTGGCAGGTTGAGACCAAATGTTTGTCTGTTTCAATTCTCAGTCTAATTCAAAATCTGAAACAATTTGTTTCTTCCATTCTCTCCTGGTGTCATCTTAGTACCCACGTTGAGGCTCACCTTCTGAGTGACATGCCCCGGTTTCCTCCAGAATGGGTCACAAATTATATATTTCTGTATTTTGATCCTTCCAGTTGTTAATGCATCATATAAGAGATTGTCTCCCTGAGTTGAAAACACGAGTGAATGTTATGGCTGCCCAGTTCCAATCCTTGTTGAACTCGTACGGTGAAGCAGTTGAGGATAAGGTGAGATTTAGTTTATAGTTTATAGCCACCATGTAATTGAAAGGCCTGCTTTCTGTATTCATTACCGGTATTTGTCATCCCCTATATTTAAAGCGTCACAGTATTGAATTTTACGATATTTTTAAAGTGTTAGGAGAGTGTTAGGTAAAGGTCTCATAGCCTCGTGATGGTCCCCCAAATGCTTGCCTGATACGAACTTCAAAGAATCAAGACCTAGTTTTCAGCACACAATGAAAAAACTGCAGGCAGAGCTCTAATGCATTCAGATAGAGTACAGTGCATTTTACACTACACTAACGTTGGGGGACGTAAGCAATTTCTGAATTCAATACAGTGTGGCTTTAAGTTATTGGTGACTAGAATCGTGAGCATTCGATTGAGAAAGAGAAGGTCCCAAATCAAGTCGAGATGATGGCACTTCATTTCTCAACATTGTAGTGAATTGGTAATGGTTTCAAAAATAGTGTGACATGTTTTCTGTGCTGAAGGCCACAAAAAGATAATGTATCACAGGTATTTTCGCAGGCCAAGAAAATCATTGTTTATTTTACATTTTGTTTGTTTGTGTCCAGTCTTTCTTTGTTGTATGAGTAATTTGTTGGTGGCATGCCCCTCTAGACACGTGACGGCATGCATGCAGCACAGCCCAAAATCTCTGCCATTTTGGTCATCAAATGACGCAACGTCACAGCGTCAGCAGTTTTGACATTTTTGGCAGTCATCAGACCTCTTCTACAGCAAGCCGTATGGACGATTCGCTTTTGTTTTCAACACGGTTTTCGCACCAGACCAACTACTTATGTTCAAAAACTGTGAGAGGTAAAGTGATTTGTTGAGTTGTATGCTCCCAGTGGTCTGTACGGGCCGCTAAAATTTTGAACCGAGAACAAGATGGCAACCTCCATGGCTTCATTTTGACGGCCAGTATGGCGGCCGTGTGACGTCAGTGAAGAACCTCTATAACCTGTTGAATGTGTTTCATTCCAGGGACAGTTACTACTGCAGATCATCACTCGATTTGCCACAGCATATTGTAATACAATTGAAGGCACGGCAAGGAATATAGAAACCAGTGAACTGTGAGTACCTTTAAAATAGCGTATTAGTTCAGGAGTGCCAACTCAGAGCAGTATAGTTACTCATACGATACGATATGTAGGAGTAAACCAGAGCTCCTGGAGGCGGCGCTCAGGCTGCACGCACCAACCTGTGTCCGCGCGCGGCGCATCATGCCAAAACTTCTTAGTTTCTAAATACGTGAGCCAAATCACAACTTGCCTGATCTACTGCGCCACGGATGTAAGTCCTAGGAAAATAGCAATATGAGGCCTATTTATTGCAAACTTTGTAAAATTAACTACGGTACTGATATTTCATTTCTGATGAGAAACTGTCATAGATATGACGTTGTTGAGAAGAAAAGGATGATATTTGGGGAACGGGAGAATTGACCGCCAAGTCCCAAAATTTCCCATGATGCCTTGAGCACGCGGTGACAGGTCAGTTCAAGGTACGAGCGCTACCTGTCGTGACAATGGAAACATACGATGTCGAGGAGAGATCGGCCTCTCTACATGCCTAAAATGACTGGGCATCAAGTCGTGAATGATTGAATAATACAGATGCATATAAAGTTAAAGTTAAAGTTTATATACATGTATTTCAGTTGTGGCGGTGCACGAATATGCTACATTTTCCACGAGACATTTGGCAGAACACTACAGTCAGTGGACCCGTTAGGAGGTTTAGCAACCCTTGATATACTCACAGCAATCCGTAATGCGACAGGGCCCCGCCCGGCACTGTTCGTGCCAGAGATATCATTTGAGTTGTTGGTCAAGCGACAGATTCGACGTCTTGAGGAGCCTAGTCTTCGATGTGTCGAGCTCGTTCACGAGGAGATGCAGAGGATCATTCAACACTGTGGTACGCAACAAGAGATGTTACGATTTCCAAAACTTCACGAGAAGATTGTAGATGTCGTGACAGCTTTATTACGGCGAAGGCTGCCAACAACTAACTCAATGGTAAGACAAAGAAGGTTGTTGCTTGTTCATCCTCCCACCAGTGGCGGATCCAGGAGTTGCCGAACGAGGGGGCGTGGAATGGGCAAACCCCATTCCTTGAGCACCGAAGGCGTGAAGCCCTGAAAATTTGGGGGTAAAAGTGCCGGAAACGCGGTTTCCTGGCACCTGGGCAGAACTTTCTTTTTACTGAAAATCGGGTCTGATTATATGNGTGAGCTGGGGTCCCCATTCACCAGTCAATGTTCCACATAATGAAAGGTAGAAAATGCTGCCATATTGCCCATTTGACGGTATAGGGAAGCTCACCCAGACATGGAATTTAGACATCTTTTCACTTGGTTGGCTTGGGTGAAGGGTTACTAAGTAGAAGCCCTAATGAGAAAATAAACTTATGTGTTGTACATCTTCATTCTTTCTTTCTGATTAGGCGAAATAGGAGTAGGCGAAATGAGTTTAGGCGAAATGGGAAGTAGGCAAAATGGGAAGTAGGCGATATGGGTATTAGGCGAAATGGGAAGTAGGTGGTATGGGTTTAGGCGAAATGGGTTTAGGCGAAATGGGTTTAGGTGAAATAGGTTTAGGCAAAATGAGTTTAGGCGAAATAGGAGTAGGCGAAATGGGATGACACCGTGCACTGGGCAAGCCCCCCTTGGATCCGCCACTGCTCCCACAGCAGGGGGTTTTACCTCGCTCCTCTTCATCCACTCACACAAACCCCTGCTGAAATACAACATTTCATTACAAAATCAACCAATGAGAAGGGCAGGGTATCAGATTTTCAGCATGGTGTTAGTTTAGTGATAGTGATCGGGCAGTTATGGACGGATGAGAAGCCTCAATAACTTCCCGATCATCACTAAATCGCCATGCTAAATGATACATTGTCCTTCTCAATGGTAGATTTTGTACTGAATGAATGCAGCAAAGAAGTCTCACTGTCCACCTGTTATTTGCAGCAATTACTGTATGAACTGACTCACACATGTCGTATCAGTCAGGCATACCGCCGGCATCATCACTTGCAGGCGTCGGGCACCAGGATAATTGCATGATTCCGGCACAGCAGATTTTGACTCCTCATTTTAAAATTGCTGTATTTTTGTAATGCTGCGAGATATTTACCTGAAATTTTCACCACAAGCCACAATTAACAGCCTCATATCACATATGAAATGCCAGAACATTTGTTAAAAAAGTGTAAAAGTTATGGCCTTAAGATGTGTTCGCGTTTTTGGGGGGGCCACCCGATATTTCAAAAATATTATCATGTCAAATGCTGATTTTCTCAGCAGTTCGATTTGAATATTTCAGGTTGAAAACTTAGTCTCTATAGAACTTGCCTACATTAATACCAAGCACCCCGACTTCACAGAGGCAACATTGGTCCATCGAACATTAACAGAAAATTTAGCTGCTGATGATGACACGAGGAGGCTTAAAGAATCAACAAGTAAAACAGTAATTCATGAAGAAAAGGTAAATTAACATCGTATCTTCAGGGGTTTCATTAAAGGAGCACGGTATTGGATCTCAAATGCGTTATTTGACTGCCGA
>NMRB01000401.1:376210-391850 GCA_002633025.1 Notospermus geniculatus
AGCAGCTCAAAATAGAACTGGGGATTCCCGTCGCCCATGACAACCACGCACTCCCTGGCTGTGGAGCTCACTACGTCATTGATTCGGTGAATAGAGTGTTTGCACATGACGTCACAACGGCCATGTTGGAGGCATACAACAAAAGAACAGACTTCCAAAACAATCGAAGTTAATCTCCATAGACCGTGACTGGCGACAAATTCTTTTGTTCATACATGTACCTCCAACATGGCCACCGGTGCAAACACTCTATCGAAGGGGAGTAGTAAGGTGGCACTGACACACTGACCCCAGTAAAATACATGTATAACAACAAGAAGTCATGACCCCGAAAAAGAATTGCTGGAATTCTAAAGACCCCTGCATCTTCTCAAATTGACTTCCATAAAAAAATGGAAGTCATGACCCAGGTAGGGAAAAAGTTAATGAAAGTCCTGTATCTTCTAAATGGTGATGACATTTTCAGTGTGTGCAGACATAACATTATACAGCAATGTACTGAACCCTCTGTACTGAATTTTACAGTATTTTCAAAGTGTTAGGAGAGTGCAGGTGAGGTCTCAGGCCTCGTGAAGGCCCCCAAAATGCTTGCCTGATTCGTGCTTCAAAGAATCAAGACCTAGTTTTCAGCACACACTGAAAAAACTGCATGCAGAGCACTATAATGCATGCAGATAGAGCATAGTACAATGTACTCTTACACAACACGAACGTTGGTGAACATAAGCGCTTTCTAATTGAATACAGTGTGGCTTTAAAAGTAAGTACATCTTTCAATCATTGGAACTGATTGGTTGTGAACGTATCAGAAGGAGTAATTGTATTGCGTAATGGAAATATAAAGGGCCATATTTCATAAAGGGTATTTAGCCCAATCAGCGTACAAACTCTGCATTACACAGGTTAAAGGCCTAGAAAACTATTGTTCTGCCTTCTGTATGCTGCCTGATCTCTGGCATTTGCCCACAAGATGATCACACGCGTCTAACTTTCCTGCGACTCAGTGTGGGAGGACAAAAGAAAGTGTTGGACAAATTCTAGACAAGCCTGCCTGATCGTTTAACTTTTCCTTTGTTCTCTTGGACTTAGACGCAGGAAAGTTGTAGGCGTGTGATTATCCTGCAGGTTAACGCCTCTGGTGAAGCACATAGACATCAGACAATAGTTTTATAGGTCTTTAACCTGTGTAATGCAGAATTTGTACGCTGATCAGGCTAAACACCCTTTATGAATACGGCCCAAACAGTTATTCTTGATAATTGACAGGGATTAGGCCCCGCCAGTAGGCGGAGCCTAAGAAGAGTAATGCCATAAGGTGTTACATTCATCAACACTAGGCAGAAAACATCAGACTTCAAATTGGCCACTGTCCTAATATTTCTGTCCAGAGTATGGAAAACCTCTACTGGATGTGGAGTATTTTGCATCTGCACTGAGGTTTATATTTTGATCAAAACCACCAAGACAACCACTACATTTCTTGTGCTGTCTGCTTCAAACGTACTTTGAGGTAGATGGGCCTTGGAGTTACGCTTGTTGTTCAAATCGTTTTCTCTTCCCTTTTGAAGGAGCTTAATGGTCCTGGTAGTGGTACATGGAGAAATTGGGTGAGAGCAGGAAAGGGGGATCACCTGGTTCCAGATTATGGATCTTCTAGCCAACCAAGCAGCATCAGCAGCTCGCCCCTTCATAACAAGGAGAAGACGACACCACAGAAGGGTATCAACTTGCTACCTGAAGTCGTGAGTATGCCTGTGAGGTGCAAGCTGCATCGCGGGTTCGCGTGGCCCTAATAGACAAGTCCTAAATTGACGTAAACGAGAAAGATCTGTGCACTTCCGCCGAAATCGCAAACAGAACCTTGGTCTGAAAGTGAATGACGTGACGCAGAGAACCCCACGACAGTGACTTGGACGACGTTGGGTCTGAGTCGACCATTGCTGAATCATGGAATGCATCACGTCAGCTGGTTTCGGACCGAAGTTGTGTTTGCGATTTCGGCGGAAGTGCGCAGATCTGGGAATTTGGGATTTGTCTATTAATCGGATTTGTATGTTTTGGAGGAAAGGTCATGGGGGTTTAAGATCAAATTCCCCATTTGGGATCCCTGTCAAGTTATGTTTCTGAAACTTGGAGGGATGAATGAAGGGCATAATAGACATTATTTTTGATAACATAAATGACTAATTAGCTCTTTTGTTTTAGTATGATTTTCTTCATTAGGTTTTGTCCGCGCAGGCAAGTGGTCAACATATGGCTTTTTCATAGAAAAACCTGGAATTACACAAAATCCAACCCACTCAACAAGCCCATGATAAAAAAAACAATTCTGTTCCAAGATATCATTGTCAAAAATGACCAGAAAGTCAAAATGAAAATGTCTTAAGCGACCCTCTCTGAGCCAAGATAAAAATAGGCCTAAAGGATTATGCCTAAAAACCACAACCCAGACCAAATGAATATGGTCTAGTCAATTATTCTTGAGGGTGGACTGGACACCATTCAATGCCAGTCAATCAAACATGAGAATTCACAATCACATTGATGTGGTACCTGGATAATAATAGCCATTCAGAATGAAGAATAGGGCATAAAGCATACAATGAAAGCCTTCCCCCTCTTCAAGAATAGTTCAGCCCAATCCATGTCAATTTCGGGACTATTGGCCCTTATGTCAAAGATGTCAAGTCCAGTCAAAACAGTGATTATTACAGGTCTGAGTGTTAAGCAAAACACAACTTAAGGAAAAGTGAGTTATCAAATGAAGCATTTTTTAGGACTTACCAATGAAAATCAAATGTTTTTCTTTTTGATATATGTAGCAGACAGTCAACGCTAATAGGAGGTGAAAAAATCAGCCCACGAAATGGCCAGATTCTAGGAGTAATTTGGCCTCAAAGATAAAACAAAAGAGCTAATTAGTCATTTATGTTATCAAAAATAATGTCTATTGCCCTTCATTCATCCCTCCAAGTTTCAGAAACATAACTTGACAGGGATCCCAAATGGGGAATTTGATCTTAAACCCCCATGACCTTTTCCATAACATTCTCTTCCTCTTTTGAAAAGGTTCTTCACCGAGTTTTCATCATATAATGTAGGTGGGTAGGCCTAATTCAAGCAGCCTCGCACTGTTGACAGACTGGAACCTTTCATCGTTGTTCTTTGTGAACATCTCAGTATCTTCCAGTTTTGCCAAGTTCCTCTCTTGCACACCTGTTAGAGCCTCCATCGAACAGAGCGACCATTTTGTTGTCAATATCAGTAATAATGCCGTGTCACTTGGCGAGGCTTATATAAGAAGTAGTCACAATTCCTCACCAAATGAACGATCAAATATTAGAAAATCCATAAGCATGATGCACTATGTATGACGATATTGTAAATTGATGCTTCTTCAGCCATTATGCCCTTTCCTTCCTTTTCTCCTCCATAGATTCTAACATGGCGAAATATGAATTTAAAAAAAATTAAACTTTTATCACGAATAGCTTCATTATTCTTGGTTATTTGGCAAATAAAACAAACGGGCAGTGTGCACGGATACATTGTCAAGGGCATGTGCTGGTCAAATATCTTCTCCTATTTTCGATATTTCTAATTTTGATGGGTTCAGAAGTACATGTAAAAAAGAAATCACAATCATTCCCTTTGTGCACAACGTTTGCCATTTGAAATGCAAATGAGCCGGGAATGGTGAACGTTGTCATTGCATCATAACTACGATAACACCTCATAAACACGTGCAATAGACAGGCCATTTCATCATCAAGGAGTTAAGGTTATGAAATCAGTTCGATGCACGGATTCAAAAGGCTCTAACAGGTGTGCTTGCCCAATTCCCACCTCACCAAATTCCTATTTCTCCCAATCCCATCTCGCCGAATTCCCATCCCCTGAATGAAGAATGGTGGTATCCTTTGAACAGAAGCCTTAACCTTCAATGTAATTTGTTTTACAGCCCACAGAAGCTACCGCCAGAAAGCTTTCATCTCGAGAACAAAGGGACTGCGAGGTCATCGAGCGTTTAATCAAGTCATATTTCCTTATTGTGCGCAAAATTATCCAGGACAGCGTACCAAAGGCAATAATGCACTTCTTAGTGAATTACATAAAGGACAATTTACAGAGTGAACTAGTTAGTCAGCTTTACAAGACAGGGTTGATTGATTGTCTACTGGAGGAGTCTGAACATATAGCAGCCAGGCGACGTGAAGCTCAGGAAATGCTGAAGGTATGGAGAATGGACAGATTTGGACTGGATTTGTAAAACTTAAGCCGCGTTTACAGTGCCAGAAATCAAGTGAACTCGGTCCAGACTGAGTTCGGTTCGGCAAAAAAAGTGGCAGTGTAAACCTGCCAAGCGTACCCGGTCCGGACCAGAAGTGAACCATACCGGGACCCCCAGAAGGTGGTGGTCTCGGTCCGGACCGAGTATGGTGCCCTGACCAAATGTGCAGTGTAAACGCGAGTCCACTTCCCTGAGACGGTATTGAGCATGCGCACAGTTCGTCCTTGCGTCACTTGGGTTCACTCGCGTGAATACTCGACGAGCATTCCGTGCATGATTCTTACCTCCACTCAATGGAGAGCGACGCTTTAGATCGGTTGCGCAGTGACTCACCGCTGCAGTCTAAACGGTACAAATGAAGTGGACCTGGTCCGGTCCGAGTTCGGTTCACTTCTAAAGGACCGAAATGTTTGGCAGTGTAAACACGGCTTTAGATGCAAAATATTTCATACCATAAAGCGAAATATGTTCGCAGGGAAACGTTCTCGCCAAAATCGTGAATTGCTGCGGCGCTAGCTAAATTTTTTCTCCATGAATGCAAATTACCGTCGATACCCGCCATACGCTGCGCGAATTTTGTTCCCCGCTAAATCCTATATCGATGAGTCATCAGCACCAGTTGACCAATGCAGCGTGGGGATTCCCATCGTGACGTCATTCCCGGAGTCTCCCTTGTGCCCGGAACGAGTGTTCACATATAATAAGCTTTTGGGTATGCAGCTGATAGTACAGGTCGTGCCAGGATATACAGCTTCCTGCTTCCTGAGAAGGGTGGCGTCGGTCTTCTTCATTATTCAGGGTGCGACACTCGCAAATATATTTCCCCACAGAAAAATTTTATAAGGCCCTTCACCGCGAATATTTCTCCCCGCGAATGTTGGATTTTTAGGCAATTTGCAAACATTTAGGATGCGAAAATATTTCGCTTTACGGTATCCATTTTCAACATTTTGAATCAATGAGATTTTAACATGTTATTTTTCCTTTTCAGGCCCTGACAAAGGCAAGCCACATCATCAGTGAAATCCGGGAGACACAGATCTGGTGAGCTAAGGCATGTTGATTTGGGAGTCCGACACTCGACTCTTCTGCAAATGACGGGAACCAGTGGGGAATAAAGAGACAGACGTCTTCTGGATACAATATTTAAAGTAAAATTCTGCAGCCGTAACAGAGTTAAAGATACCATTGATTCCCCAATCATGCAGTCAGGAGTCTGTGAAATTTTTGGTATGAATTGTACATTTTAGCCAAAAACAAAGTACTCTATGATATTTTCAGACAACTACGGTCTGCATGACATTATGTGGTATATTAACGACTTAATAAGGTAACAAAAGAAGCACAAAAAGAAATGGGAAAGCCCCCATTGTGCATTCCCTGTGAAACCTGCACTAAAGCGACGTGGTTGATCTCCCCTGAAGTACGGTACATGTATTGCTACATCCAAGCCAAAAATGTTGATCAGATCCTCACCAAATTTTTATCATAGGTAGCCTACATCTAGTGAGGGTACATGACTTATCGTCTTTGTGTTCCACCCCAATCCTGAGTATCAGTTTTACTCGTTCGGCGCCCTCTTGCCTCCCTATTCAATGAGAAAAGATAGAGGGCCATATTCAAAAAGGGTGTTTAAGACTTAGACACGAGTAATTTCATCAAATGCATGGTGAAAGTGTGTGCAATTTAGTGAAGTTAATACACGCCTCTTAGTCTTAATCGCGTGATGATCACCTTTTTTGAATACGGCCCAGAATGTTGAAGATCAGTTACACTGTCTTAAGGCGATGTCCCAACCCCGGTTCTAGGAATTTGCAAGTACAATGTAGTTCCTTCTTAAAGGGACTAGGAAAATTTTTTCAAGCTTCGGTTATTACAAAATGCTAGTCTTTTATGATAAATTCCCACCGTCAATTCACTTTTTCAATCAAGTGTTAATTATTGGCACCCAGACAAATCAGTTATCACCACACCATGGAGTATTCACCACGTCACTGAGAACCTATCGCTGTATGTATTGTATGGAGCGAGCTTGTACTCTATTATGTTGATTATGTTAATTACGGGTGCCAGTAATTAACACTTAATTGAAAAAGTGAATTGACGGTGGGAATTTATCATGAAAGACTAGCATTTTGTAATAACCGAAGCCTGAAAAAATTTTCCTAGTCCCTATAAATGACCACACGCCAAGTGCAGTAAAAAGGAGTGTGGAATTCTTAAAATAGAATGATGGCGTTGCAGAATCTGTGTATTAACCTGGAGGTCTTCATACCTCCGTGGTATTAACGATCAATGTTACAATTATCTTATCAAGTGCTTATCCTGTTATAGGTATGGCAAGAACAAGAACAATCAGCAACTATTGTAAATAGTTATAAATATGCTCTGAAAGTTTGCTATGTTTTCCAGTCTTTGTGCAGGCATTAGAAATGCTAGGAACAGTTTCTGCATATTTACAGGGTTCCCACGCAGTAGGGAAATCTGGAAAAAGTAGGGAAAATTTCAAAACAAGTAGGGAAAATTACTTCATCAACATCAAAAGCTGGAAAAGGTAGGGAATTTTAGTGACCTGCCAGTTTAAACCATTCAGAATGAGTGTAACTGATGCTGCTGGCTCGATTTTCTGAAATTATGGAGTGCCAATCCAGATGGACATGGAGGACATCATCCTCCCGCATGACTAGTTAGTACCGGTAACCACATCAATGACCTTCAGCATGTGTGATCAGGTTTTGGAACGTTCAGACCCTAAATCTTGGGGGAAAGCCAGCGGAAATTGGTAGGGAAAAGGTAGGGAATTTTTTGGGATGAAAAGGGTGGGAACCCTGTATTTAATGATAGTGTATAGCCCTCTCCACATGCATGATGGGTTTTTGTAATTTTTCCTCATTGCAACTTCACTGTATCAAGTTAATGGGGTTATCCACGGTGAAGCAGACCATGCGAGAATATGTGTGGGTTTGAACTTATAGTACACACATGCCACCTTTACCTATTTATTATTCATGACAATTCAAGGTGTGATTGGCCGTGCTTGGTGAACCGCATCTCTCGAACAATGAGCCTCTATAGGTGTCACCTCTGCTCTATGGGTTGTATTCATAAAGCGGTTCTGTCTTTAGAACCGTCTTAGGCCGGTTCCAAGTATCGTCAACCACTGTACTTGGAACCGGCCTAAGACGGTTCTAAAGATAGAACCGCTTTATGAATACGACCCCATGTGACCAAAATAGTTGCACTTCCACTACAGCTTTTAAACCCGGTCTTAATGGTACCGGTGTCTATCCGCATATAAATAAGACCGGATATTTCACGGCTTGCGATTCCACTTGTGGATTTGAGGTTAATAAGTTCAGCTACAGATGGCAACTCGTGGAGTGAACTGCGTATTGTTCTGGTAATTTTGAGCATGCGCAATGTGGCAAGCAATCTCAACGCAAACACGGACATTCTGTAATGGAAGCAGAATAAGCCCGGACAAATACCAGCTTTTTCTGTAATGGAAGTGCAGCTTATGAGGAACCTATTAATTCAGAGTGATCAGAAGAAAAAAAGACTGTCTTTCTCTCAAATAAAACCAAGAATACATTACAATATTAATATTAAAGCGAATCGAAAGCGAAAAAATTTGATTTAGAAATAGAATTTGAAAGGGGACGAATTTTCAGGAAGAAATGTAAACAAACTTCTCCAGAATGTCAACAAAGAAATTTTCGTGCATTTTGATTGGCTGAATTTTGTGTTTACAAACACCAGCCAAATGTAAACAAAATCCGCTATCGATTCGCTTTAATATATCACAATATTACAATTATAATATATTCTTGATAAAACCTATATTCACTCCAGCCCTACAGTGTCTACTGGCCATGCTCAATGGCTGTATACTGTAATTACTGAGTTATAGCAACAGTGAAGTAAAAGTTCATGAAGGTCTAAAGACTGCATTCTCATCATTTGACTAGGTGGTAACCGCACTCGCGTGGTACACAAGCCCGGACATAATGTAATATTCATTTATCAACAGTGAATTGTTGTCTTCCACCACAGTCACTTGGTGAAAATGTGGGGCCTTATTTACGAAGCGCGATTAGGTCAATACGCATGTAAATTTATAGTTATTCCTGTTAAGGGCCTAGAAAACCATTGTGTTACTACCTTGTACGCTCCTTGATCGGCAGTATTTACCCACAGGATAACCACACGCGGTTAACATTCCTGCGTTTACGTGCATGAGGCTCGAAGAAAAGAGTTGAATAACTTATTATATTATTGTTAGAAAATCATGCCTGTCGTCTGCTATTGATGTTGTCAGCCTAATGTATAATCAAAAAACTAAAAACTATACCGGTGTGAAAGGAATATTAGTTCTAGGAAAACAAGTCGGAGTTACCGTATAAGCCGCTACTGTAAAGCTGCGTTTAGCTGACATGCAGTATGTACATGTATAAGGGGAATGCGGATCACGGAAACGGAACATGGAATAGACATTTGTTCGCTCCAATCCATTTCCATTCATCCATTTATCTGCACGCAGTAGGAACGTAGAAAGACCAATCACTCCGTGTAGCGATTTTTCCATCCGGAAAAAAACCGCGCACTACAGTGCATCGTGATTGGTCAGGGACGGACCAAACCGGCGCCATGCTCACAAAAACAGAAGTGATACCACATGCAGATCGGAATGTTTGCCGCATTCCGTATACGTGAACCACGTTCCGTTTCCGCGATCCGCATTCCGCTTACCGCGTGTTAGCGAAACGTAGCTTAAGGTTATATCCTAATGGTCTTGGTTTCTATAGCCGCATCCTTATCTCCTGTTGAACAATACATCCAGAATTAGATTCTGGGGGTTTTCATTCTTGTCACACCGTACTCTGTGTATACATGTAAAAGATTATGCAATTTATACTGTAATACAAAGATGTACATGTATGTCTATAATAATGAATGTGGTGTCTAGCGATTAATAAAGTGTTTTTCCTGGAAAACTTTCTGTAATATAAACGAATTTCAGCATGTACTGTTTTTATGTCCACCAAATAGGCCTACTTAAGAATCAGGCGAACATCCCACACTGAAACCCAGTGTGACAGGAATCAACGTCCTAGAAATGCAAGTCTGCCAAACAACAGCCCGCTATTGTAAAGTTATATTCGAATGGTCATGGTCTCCATAGCCATGTATTCTAATCCCTCTCTGAACAATAAGACCGGACTTTGATTCCAGGCGGACTTTCATCCCTGTCACACCGGTTCGAAATATTCTAGCCAGCCATGATTGACAGAGGGCTTTTCAACAGCAGTGGCCAATAAATGAGGTGCACCCTGTCTGCAAGGCCTTGGACCACCCACTGTTTTTATCTTTTTGAGGGTGTCCTGTGTGGTGGGCAATGATCACCACCAGGTCGTGACAACCTTAGTTCATTATGTAATATTCTGCAGGTTCTGACGCGGGTATTTACAAAAGGACCAAAGTATGTACTCTTTTTTCCTCCATTCCGAACCTCTCCCAAACAGTCCAATAGCGGATCCACATTTCGGCTGGAGAAGGGGAGGGTGCCATGTTAACCTGATCTCCACTCCCAAATTCTCAACTCCTACAAAAGGATCCAAAAAGAAGGCGAGCACAAAAATCGACACACAATATAATAAAGTATAATAGTCAATTTCCAGAATATTTAGCAAATTTTCGACCACAACCGGGGTCTTCTTCAGGCTGGAACTTTACAATCTGAAACTCTAGAAAACCTACAAAAGGATAGTGTTTTCCCCCTTGCATCCCTTGCCCATTTACCACTTTCTGCCAGAGGCCTGGGATGGCCGCATAGAAACTGCTAACGCTGTCGAAGCACTAGCGGAGTTTCTTTGCGGCTCCCCCAGCTCTCCACGCAGTGTCAAAGGCCTTCCGATAATCAATGAAGGCACAGTAAATTTTTAATCCCTTTGAGAGGTATATATGATATCAAACTGGAAGAAAAACTTCATCATGGTAATCATATGGTAGTCATATCCACAGGAGTTCGTCTACAAGATTGAGACACCCTTTGAGACCCCTTTGAGACACCCTTTAGTATTATGCATCCCCTCTGTAGTATAATACACTGTGTATTATACACAGTGTATTATACTACGGTTTATTCCCACTTCGCCCGTTCCCATTTCGCCCCCTAACAGTAAATCCATTAAATACTGGTAGCTACCCCTAACAATAACCATTAGGGGGCGAATTGGGAAAGGGCGAAATGGGAAGACACCCTCCTGTGGTCATATCCTGATATCTGCATATGCGACACACACCACAACAAGCGCCATCTGGGAGAAGGTTAGTGGAACCAGACACGAATCGACGGTTATGGGCGGTTATGTCCACATAAATTAGACGTGCACAAAACGTACCGGTATTTGTAAGTGTAAAACATATGTTTTTGTGGCAAAACAGATATTTCTGTGTAAAAACAGACATACAAAACGTGATTATTTTCGGCAAAACGTGTGTGTTTTCCAAAAATGAATTTTTTTCTTGCAAAACAGATGTAAGTTTGTCGACAAACACGAGAGATGTCGGTTGCAGAGAGCAAACCGCAGAGATGTTTGCCAAACGAAGACGCTAGATGGCGCTCGATACTACGCTATTTTAGTCTGTGGTATCTCTTGTGGAGCACGAGTCTCAGCGGCCAAGTGGTTAGCACTCGCAGTTATCAAACTGAAGGACAGGGGTTCGAATTCTGTCGTGACAGTTCTTTTTTTTCATTTCGTTAGTTTCATATCTATTTTAACACAAAAACATGTTTTACACTTACAAATACGTTTTGTGCACGTCTAATTTATGCGGACATAACCGCCCATAGACGGTAGACTGGTACCTGGTCCCAACATAGCTCAGACGGATCTTTGAGCTATCTTGGGACCGGGAATACCTGAGGCAATTACCTGTGACGTCACGAGATGGCGGACACTGTTTGAAAATTTCTCTCGATAAAATGTGAATTTTTCTACGAAACGTCAACCAGTACACTATTCCAAGCGTATGAGAAGTACACATAAACGATGATCTATTAGACGGTGAGAGAAATAAGTAATAATTCGAGGAACGAAGTGCGAAAAAACGTAGAAATCGACGAAAATTTTCGAATAGCAATTTTCGCTGCACTGCTGTACATCGAACTGTACATCACATACCTGCATGCATATAGACTCAAAATGGCGGGCAAACGTCGAGAACAGCCAAAGACGCCCACGCCAGTCACGACTACCCCTTCATCCTCGAACATATCGAACACTGTGAAAAGAATTCAGTTGCCGAATAAGCTGTATTCAGACAAACTACTGACAGCTGTGAAGTACAAAAATTCTCGATCACCGAGATACGTCATCCCAGAGGCATTGAAGAAAACAGGTATCAGTAAACGCAAGACAAAACAGAACAAACCACCTGTCTTTGAGAAAATTGACATTCAACAGTATAAGCCTAGGGCAAAATGTGTGTCATTCCTGACATCATCAGATAGACTCCTACCCTGGCTGAGAGCCTTGGACCTCAGATACTACAGTGATCTTGCAAAACTTAGTTCATGGCATGTGTCGTGGCTAAATACAACTGAGGATGAATGTGAAAAACAAGTATCTGCATGCAGGATTCAACTGGCTCATTCGAATCAGAGCAATGAGGAAGAAATGAACATCTATGTCACGATACATGTATCTATCTACGGGATTGATCCTGGCACAAGGAAATGGATACGTAGACTGGGGAACCAATGAATTCCCAAAGTTACAAGACATTGTAAATAGAATTGTTATGAAGGACTCGTTACCTGAGAGTGCCACTAACCCACCTGCTGATCCGTCTCAGGATCTGTTCAGTGATGAATCTGATATGGACTTTGGTCTCAATCAGCCGAACTTTGACACAACAGATGAGTCAGATAAAGAAGCCGCTGATAATGCACCAACTTCGCCCTTGAGACTGAACAAGAAATCTGTGAAGAAGAAGGGAGAAGAACCACAAACAAGGCCCACACAAAGTATGGAGTTACGCTTGAAGGAAGTGGAGACGAGACTGATACAAAGAATTCAACAACTGAGAGGTGACCTCAAGCGGACCCAGCAGGCTCCACAGGCAGTCCATGCTGACTGCCCTACGTGCGCATCTGTCCCTGAAAAACTGAAAAATTTAGAGAATAGCGTCAATGCTCTCTCTGCATGGTGCACGGGCAGATTACGTCGTCTAGAGGAAGACATCGATATCCTGAAGTCAATTGACCAGTCCACCAGTAAACGCCAACCTGCTACCTATGCCGAGGCTGTGAAAAAACAACCGACTCCTCCAACAAGGCCAAATCCTGTTAATGATCGAAACGAAGATTCACAACCACAGGTCATTGATAACTCTCCACAACGAAAGGATGAAAAAACAAAAGCTGAGAACGTGGAAGATAATAATGCAAATTGCAACGCGAATACGAAACGGCCAGCCCAACAGCAGCAATCTGACGACACTGATGACGTTGACGTGCATGAAAAATGGGATGCCATTCTCTTGGGAGCCTCCAACACAAGAAACATCAAACCCACGAAACTCTTCCCAGGCAAACGTGTTTTTAAGATCCCAACAGCCACGATTGAAGATGCGCAAATAGAAGTTGACAGCCTCACCCATATGCCTTCTATGCTGATCTTACACATTGGCACGAATAACCTGCCCCGCATCCGTCCTGAGTCAATTGCTGAGAAAATGAAAACTCTAGTCACATCCGCATTAGCTAGAGACAAGAACTGCAAAATAATTGTGTGCTGTCTCCCACCCAGAGACCAATTCATGGATGAAGTCCGTAAGGTGAATATTCACCTGTCTGAGATGTGCGCGGACTTAAATATAGAGTATGTTGACTATGCAATATACGAGAATCGCTCAGGCTACCCAAGACACAACGTCCTCAAGAATGATGGCCTCCACCTCACAACTGATGGACTGCGTATGCTGTGCGGTGGTATCAAGCGCTGTATTCGAGGACCAAACTCAAGGGATAATAAGGACACTAGGTCTAAGGACACTAGGCCTCATGATTCACGTGGAAACTACAACAGAACTCATCAGTATCGACCACGATATCCAAGGAGGAAACACAATAATTCCAGGGACCGTACGAATAATTACCAATACCAACGAAGCGGTCGCTATCCGAAAACACGAAACAACCGTCGATACAGGACGTACGTTAATGATGAATACGAATACAATCATCACAACAACGATGAATACAGGAATCATGGGAACGACAATTACAACAACAGAGACTACACCGAAAATCGTTACTCCAGATCGAACAATAACAGTTATTACTATGGTGATGACAATTACTCCTACTCGGATTATGATAACCGTTATTAAGTGAATTCTCTACGCTTGGACTGTGTCTGGTGATTTCACATCATGATGATATTAACTCAGAACTTGAAATTAGCTTTTTGGAACATTGAAGGGTATCACTCTTCAGTTGATGACCCTCACTGTGTTCAACAAATCATGAAACATGAAATAGTTGGTCTCTCTGAGACCTGGTTGAGTAGCCATTCTAAGATATATGTCCCACAAGGCTACTCATACATCACGAACTGTAGAAAAAAGGACAAAGAGACAAATAGGTCTTATGGCGGCGTACTCCTCCTCTTCAAAACAAAATGGGAGAAATATATTGAACCCCAAAAGTGCACAACACCTGAAACAATATTCATCAAAGTTCACAAGACCTTGTTTGGTTTGAACGAGGATGTTTTCATGGGAATCACCTACATTCCACCTCAGTCATCACAGTTTTTGAAGAGACAGGAGTACGACCCATTTGACCTCCTTGAAAATGATATAGTTTCCTTTAAACAGAAAGGAAATGTTTTATTAGGAGGAGATTTCAATGCCAGGACTGGCACTCTGCATGATTATATTGATGCAGACGACAGTCATTGTCAAATGGCTAACCTCCCGGTATTTTATCACTTTGATAACCCAATTCCAAGGGTAAACTCTGATTCTCAGTCGAATCATCATGGTCAGGTTCTCTGTGAATTACTGAAATGTACAGGTCTCCGAATCTTGAATGGTAGAACACCAGGTGATTTAAAAGGAACCATGACCTGCTACAACACCCAGGGAAACAGTACAGTAGACTATGTTGTTACTGAACCTGAACTATTTGACCGTGTTACCGATCTCCATGTTGCCACACTGCTGCCCTGCTCTAAACACAGTCTTATATCCTGTACAATTAGATGTGAAGGCAAGCCTGGAACTGAACCAGCTACTGGCTCACATATATCTAACCAGAGTTCCGAAACCGTGGCATTTAAATATCGGCCACAACCACACAATGAACCCAGTGTGGAGACGAAAGATGACATCGGCCAATTTACAGATGAAACAATAGAACAACTTGTCAGTGATATAAGAAAGTGCAAAAATTCCAGTGAAATGCTGGATAATCACCTACATACATTGTGCAGTAAGCACATGAAGAAGGTAACCACGTGCAAACAAAACAAGCCAGCCAGCCAACCCAAGATTAGGAAACCTTGGTTTGACGACGAATGTCTATCCCTACGTAATAAGGCCCTAACATGGTCAAAACTAAGGATGAAGTATCCCAAAAATGCTACAATTAATGAGCGATACAACAAAATCTCCTATGACTATAGGAGAATGCTCCGAGCCAAAAAACGTGAATACTCACAACAAGAAGCTAACAAATTAGCCCAAATGTCGAAAAATCAAAGGGAATTTTGGAAATATCTAAAAAAATCCCAACAAAAACAGGATAACCCTGCTAACCAAATCAGCCTGGATGATTGGGCAAAATACTTTGAAAACCTAACAAAGGATAACACAACTAACTCGCCCACCACTTCTAATATGGGCAATACTGGTTCTAATGACTCAAGTATGAATGAGGAGCTAGATAAAGAAATATCAGAAGGGGAAATCAAGTCTGCTATGCAAAGCCTTAAAAATAATAAGGCACCAGGACCAGATATTGTCCCTGGAGATATAATAAAGACCCTAGGAGAAAAAATCATACCTGGTCTAAAAATATTATTCAACAGTGTCCTAAATGAAGGAGTATACCCCCCAACCTGGAACAACTCATTTGTCATTCCTATCCATAAAAAAGGATGCAAACAAGACAAGGATAATTATAGGTGCCTGTCTGTTGGGTCAGCAATTGGCAAGCTCTTTAATTCAGTGCTAAACAACAGGCTAATTAAATACCTTGAAGCCAATAGTAAGTTATCCAAGACACAGAATGGTTTCAGACAGGGCTCAAGAACAAGTGACAATATTTTCATCCTTAAG
>NMRB01000402.1:28957-45503 GCA_002633025.1 Notospermus geniculatus
TACACTGGATGTGTTCGCCATGAATTCATGCATGTAGGCCTATGTACTGATTGGCCTCGCCCAAAGTTGTAATCGCGTGACACTCTGGAGAACCGAAAGGGGAATTAGGAGTTCTGTTATTCAAAGGAGATAGGCCTGTAAACCACACTCCCAAGCCATTCATTCAATGACAATGGACTAGACAATAGGCCTGAATAATAGCTGTTGTAGGCTTTTGGGCAACCGAACTCCTTACGTTCCCCATGTTAGGTAACACACTGCCAGGCCCACGTTTATGTGGCATTGCGTGTGCAGGGCCATGGCGACTTGCACAAGCAGACGTCTCTTGATATACCAATCTTTGTGGTGACTACTTATTTTTGCATAGCATCCGCGATCATTGATAACTAATCGGATGTTTTGTTTATTCGAAGTGTTTGGATTCGATGCGATACGCTATTATTACTCTGGCGGTGATTACCTCTAATTCCCGGAAATTTTCCTTCATCCATTTTGAAGTTTCGAGTGTTGGATCATCAGAGAGCCCTCGATCCTTCACTTCCGGTTATCAGGCGAGTGAATGATGACGTAGTTGGTATGCGCAGGGTGTGATGGGTGTTTCAAGGTAGGAAGCTTAGTGCACATTACGAACATTACCGAACGCTCGACTTCGGCAGCCTCGTGGTCTGCCGAAGTTGAGCGTAAAAATTTTTGCATACAAGTCGGAGAGTATATCTGACCTGTCAGCTTTAAGGCCATATACAGTGAGTACCTGATTTACTGGTGGTTGTTAGAATTTTCTAAATCCAGATCAACGGGGCCCACAAAAGGAGAGTTGGTCTGGGAATGAACCCCAGTTTAAAATAACAAGTGAAGCATAGTGCTATCAGAAAATGAGAAAACCTTTTTAGCATTGTTGTGCACAGTGCTTCAATGATCAGGCTCATGAAATAAAGGATTTCTGTTTCAAACTGTTCACGCCAAGGCCCTTTAAGAATAAAGGATTTCATAGTCCATAACCCTGGAAGTCCCTGGATCATTGAACAATACCCGTACCACACCAGAGCCTGGTAGTTTACTTCTTTCATAGGCCTAGGCCTACCCCGTTGTGGTCCTAAAATGCATATTATAATGAGGAAAACCTGGTGTCAGTAAATCATGCCAGACCACCAGTAAATCGGGTACTCACTGTATCTTCTTGAAATAGATGAAATTCGAATTCAAAAGTCAGGATCCTGTCTGTGCTACCATGAGGAATACTGAAACCACCAACAGCCAGTACAAGTATCAGACGGAGAAGACAGAAAATCGAGCTGTAAATGCCAAAAAGCAGTCTTGCTACGAGACCAAAACTCACTTGGTTGTGACAAATTCGCTGGGCAAAGGTCTGGATCAGCGACGTCTAAAAGCGGACAGGTTAACAGATATAATTGTACATTCTTTGTCCGAGGCCAAGATCGAAGACATTTCCAAGTTCATATGCTCCGACGAGTCATGCACAGGGCCATTCTCGTCGATCACTATCATTGCCGGTACATACAATGTTGCAACGGGTGGGTGACTCGAACGACACAATTAGACAGAAATATGTGTCACTTATCGAGGATGTGGAAGGTACCCATGTCAGGGCCTTCCTCCATTTGATTACCCTCCCCCCAAAGGAAGGTTGGATAGAGGTGACTTAGTGAAAGAGTCCCTGTGGAAAGAAACCATGTTAAAGGTTTGTGATGACTACCATGTGTTCATGGTTCCGTGCAATGTAGACAGTTATGAACCGTCCTTCGATGCTGATGGCGTTCATCCGTCTATTCGAGGGACTGCTGCCTCGATTAAGCAAACTCTACATTTCTACATCAAGGAAACTCCAACTCCTCCGTGACAGGATAAGGTTAAAAGTAACTCGCCGAGTCCCCCAGGCGGACCATCCTGGAGGAAAAACAAAGAGTTGGAACTCGCACACGCCAAAACCGCGAGGGAAGAGGACAATGACAGACATTGAGAGACTGATATTACTGTTCTCAAGCATAATGAGGAATCATTAACTTCATGTACTGGGTATTTTTGTACAAATAAGTACAAGTACAATATTACCGGTACTCAGGTCTCCACTGTGTGTGCTGCTGCATGATCGAATGACCAGTTTTTGGAGTACAACAGTGGTTCGTGGTACTCTCGTTTTTTCTCGTTCATTCACGAGTGCGATCGCGAGACATAAACAAGCCAAGCCGATCGGAGCCGTATTTGCATATGATAATTGAGACCGTATTTACATATTTAAGCAATGTAATTCTACGGTAGCCGGTATGAGTGTATGAAATTGTTCACATTGACCCTTTTCATACCAATTAAAAAAAGTGACATTTTGGAGAGGTTTGTTGAATTTTGTTCAGTCTGCACCATTGAAAAATGCAAAAGGTTACAGGAAAACCTATACTTTTGACAGTCTCACCAAGGTCTATGACTATGTAACAAGTGGAGCATTTTCCGTTTACAAGGCTGCTCTGCTTTTTGTTGTACCAAAACAGACTCTTCGTGACAGAGTAAATGGCAAATCAGTTATTAGCCCCATTGCAATTTTATCATAATTATTAGTCAGATGTCCAGAAAGGATACGAATAAGATCAAGGTAATAATATTTTCTTCAAAGTCTTTACGAGTGTGTCAATAAAACACCTTCATTTTTTAGGGAGAATTGGTATTGAGGTAAAGAAATCCGGACCAACATTTTTTTTCCCGAATTGGAACTGTCCATTGTAGAGCATGTGCAGCAGGTGGCAGGCCTTGGTTATGGATACATCAGGTCTGAATTTCAACGACTCGCATCTGAGATTGCACGTGGTCAAGGTCATTGCCATTATGGAAACACGATTTTAACTGTCAGATGGTACACAAACGTTTTGAAACGTTGGCCATCATTAAAATTTGCAAGGCCACAAATATTACGCATTCTAAAGGCCAAAGCCAGAACGTGTGGGATGTTATTTCGAAGAACTTGGCAGCATCATCGAAAAATATGTTCTCCACAACAGACCGCAGCATATTTTTAACTTAGATGAAACTGGTGTGTCAAGTGATGCAGCAGCCAACTTCATCATTGGGCCAGCACATGAGATATGTATAGTTTTCATCCCCCAATCTCAGTCATATCACTGTGACCTCGTGTGGAAAGGTCGCCGGCCCCTGCAAACCAACACAACAATGTCACCGCCACCCCCGAACTCGTCACTATTCCCAACTGTATTGCTGATCACACCATTGAAGAGAAAATCGCCGAAGCATTTTGGGAACTCGAGACGATTGGCTAACTTAACGGACAACAATGACACCGATGATGAGGTTGTTAAGACAATCAAAACCCTTGATCCCAATCAGTGGCGAGGTGATTTTGATCTGCAGCGGCTGTCCAATACTGAAAATCAGTCTGACGTGTCCGATGATGAGAAAGACATTCAAGAGAAAAAGAAGAAATAACCAACTGCACGTTTGAAATGGGAAAAAAGAATTGGATGAATTGAGAAAGTACTTCTCTCAGTACCTTAAGGCCAATACAACTCCAGGCAAGAGGGAAGTCTTAATGCAATGGAACGTAGTAAGAAGTCAAATGGTCTTCTGCACAGAAGACTATCACAGTGGCATCATGCTGTATGCAAAATTTCCTATCTAAATCATAAAAAGGCCTGATGACTCCGAGGTATTCAGCCATGTTAGTGGCAGATTGAGGCCAATATGACTCCAGGCAAGAGGGAGGTCCTACGGCAATGGAACGTAGTAAGAAGTCCAATGATCTTCTGCACAGAAGACTATCACAGTGGCATAATGCTGTATGCAAAATTTCTTATCTAAATCATAAAAAGGCCTGATGACTCCGAGGTATTCAGCCATGTTAGTGGCAAATTGAGGCCAATATGACTCCAGGCAAGAGGGAGGTCCTTACGGCAGGTCCTTACGGCAATGGAACGTAGTAAGAAGTGCTATGATCTTCTGCACAGAAGACTATCACAGTGGCACAATGCTGTATGCAAAATTTCGTATCTAATTCATAAAAAGGCCTGAGGACTCCGAGGTATTCAGCCCAAACTCCTCACAGCGCCACTTATCTCCATTCTTCCGATATAGTGACCATGGTGACACTGCAGCCAAACTCGTACTACTTGCGCGGAGGACTGAACAAATGACGTCACTGATGCCCAAAAAGACACGCCGAAATAAAGTTTTCTGTGCATGTCAACAACTTAATCGACATTTGTTAGCCCTCTTAGATTAATAACTTCTATACACGCCTCCTAAAAAACAACAGGAAGTGACGTAAATGGAGGAGGCTGCCATGACAACCATGCAAACATGGAATTTCACTTTCACACGGCTCACTGATTTGGATGCAGTTTCTTGGTAGGCCTGTAACGAATTTGGATACTAGTACACGTGGTCATATTTACTTACGGGTTTATTAGCATATTTTTGACGTCACTCGCTCCAAATTATTATTATTCATTGATGTATCTGACACGCCGATTTCGGGAGTTGTAAAGTTAGTTTTCCGGGAAAGTAGGCCCATTGGTAAGTATTAGTGACAACCTTGACAATTACAGTAGTATTTATCTATAGAATTTAAATCAAAGTAAGATCAATTCCTTTATTTTCCTCTCTTAGAACTTGGCGGCGTATTTACGCTAATTTATTCAGGTCATAGGTCAAGCAATGTTGAACAAGTGGAATGAATAAGCCAAGGTCTGGTTCAACAGGAGTGGTACGCCTTCTACATCCTGCAATGACAGGCACTTGTTTGTCATTGAGAACTTCTGAAACCATTTCCGATTCACATGACAGGATAGCCATCAGATTGACAGTCTGTTTCTCCCGTTGTAGGCCTATGCATCACCTTTGTGATACTCTCTTTTACACATTGAGAGGTCAGTCCTGGAAAACTACTGACGGCGTACAGAAATTATAAATGACAGGTCATGTGGATAAATTCCGATCTCCTATTGGCCAAGATTGCGGTAGGAACTTTCTGATGTGTGTAGAAAAGCGTAATTACCCCACAGACCCAAAAAGAAAACAGGGAGGCCATACACTATTGTGTGAAATGTAGATCTTAGTGTCGTTTTCAGGTTCAGTTTCCTGGTTCACAGGGGAAACGATCATAACATGAAAATGAAAATGACATGCATTTGGCTTTCAGAAAAGATCAACACCACCACGGTGTATGGTCTGTTGGCTTTGGATTTGTGAGGGGAATCGCATTTCTGCACACCTCAAAAATTTTAGAGCACTCCTACCACAATCACTCCCAATAGAAGATCGGAATATACTTTACATTCGTTTCTCTAAGACCAGTGCCAGATATGCAGGCCTCGCGTCAAGTCCAACCCCTCATTACCTTCAGTTGAATACGGTTGGCCAATTGGCAGGGTATTGTGTCCTTGTGTGCACCGATGCAGAGAAGGTCACCATGTCTGTTACACTAAGTTAGACTGAACTGATTCATCTTTTGTTAGATTTATTGATCACGCATGGTGGGGTGACTTTAGAACTTGTAGTATACGGGGCGTGGCTTGTGGCTTTTCTATTTTGACCAGTATTTTGACCACACAGTTCCAAGAGCAGGTCAGTGGAGAGTGTGAACCAATCAACCTGAATGGACTAAAAGTAGGCCCTATGACCTCATTCATATTAAAGCGGAGGGAGGTGCATAAGGATATAATGCACTGGTCTTAGAGAAACGAATGTAAAGTATCCACATGACCTGTCAATCATAATTCATGCACACCGTTGGTAGTTTTCAAGGACTGACCTCTTAATGTATAAAAGAGAGTATATTCAGCAATTTCTTTAGAAGAATGAAGAATTTGATGCTAGTCAGAATCTTACACAACTTTCGCGAACTATCCTTGAAGACATCATCAGTTTCTTCTTTCTTTAAAGCTAAAAGGCTTGAAATGGCTATAATAAATAATAATAATTTATTATATTAAAGTACTAAAACAATGATTTACATTGTCTTAGCACTGTACAATAATAATGATCATAAGATACATTTATAAGGTTTAGAAAAGGCTTGGCAGAGACATGGCAGAGAGTATCCGTAGAAGGAACTGAAAAAAGGTAGCTGACGTGGAAAAATTTTAAAGCCCCCCCCCATAATGACTAAATCAGCAACACCACTTGCAGCTCGTGTTATGATTTGGCAGCGAAATTAACATGGCCTCAAATAAGTTCTTTTCATTGGAACAGCGCAAAGGAAACCAGCGGTTTCCAGACCATTTGTCACAGGAGCACGAGGATGCGGCGGAGCTAGAACTGTTTCAGCGAGTGGGCGAATTAGAACAAGAGAGGCAGGAAGAAGTGTCTGTTCAATGGGCATCCTAGCTACGATAGAGGGCAGCACACCGAAACTCGGTCCTATACAATGGACGGCTTTTGTGTGGGAAATTGATCAGGACCGAGTTGCCAGTTTCATTTCAATAGATTTAACCACTGGTGACACCTATTGAGGCAGTGAGCTAGGGTCCTCATTGCCTGCAGCCTACTACTCCCCTAGCTCGGGACACAGACATAATCAGTCAAGACCACATCACCGATTGAGTGTTCTGACCCCATTCGAGAGTTGATATACCGAACGGGGATGAAATCAGCCCGATGTGGGGTATCACCCCAGATGTACATGTAGCCAAAACACATTGATCGGGAGTTTTACCCCTTATATGGAGTAGATCCCCGATCGAGTGTTCTGACCACGTTTATTTCAATAATCCATGTGAAGCCTTGGAACATTGTGTTGCATTGACAAACAGCGAATCATCAAAGATTGTTGTTGGTGAACGTGATCTTCGAAATCCATCAAGCTTTGAAAACACTGCAGAAATATTAAGGGACATTGGGAAAGATTAAGGGACATTGGGAAAGAAGCTGGGGTGTCAAGATATGGAGGTGGTCTGCGCCGTTGGATATATATAGAATGTGATGGAGGTATTTACCCCATTGTATGGCAGCTTGTAAACAATGTTCTCCAGTGTACTACATGCATCGATTCCTTCTATGCAACCGATGCATTCAAGGAACACCTTTGTGCGACAGCTGCTGCTGATGATATTGAGCCAGTTCATGAAGTCGACTGGATAGTGCCTATTCCAGGATTGCTGCATCTAAAAATGAACATTGGCAGGTCATTCGTAGAACTGAACTGGGAGGTATTCATGAAAGAAATAGCGAAGGTACTGGGGTTTACTACTCCTAAATCATTGGAATATGCCAAAAAGTGTCCGATCACCACAAAATGTGGCGTCTGCTAGAAGTATCATATGTAGCTTTAACAGATGAGCTTTTGATTCCTTATGTGGATCACTGCAAGAGTCAATCAAGAAAGCCTACAGTCGATGACTACTGGGAATGGAGCAATGCGATACATGATCCCAAATATGTGTATGTTCAGCAGATGACGTTCTGCTTCTAACCCTGTCGTTCTTAGATACTCACTTTAAAGGGACTAGGAAAATTTTTTCAAGCTTCGGTTATTACAAAATGCTAGTCTTTCATGATAAATTCCCACCGTCAATTCACTTTTTCAATTGAGTGTTAATTACTGGCACCCAGACAAATCAGTTATCACCACACCATGGAGCATTCACCACGTCACTGGGAACCTAATCAACATAATAGAGTACAGGCTCTCTCCATACAATACATACAGCGATCGGTTCCCAGTCGACAAGCAAGTCGCAAGCTTCCACGAGACCAGGTGACTAAATCGAAATTTCGGCCTCGAAAAGAAGTCAGTTTGGGGAGAAGGAGGGAGACGTACTTGGAGAAAAGACTGAGGGATCGCGAGGATAGCTGTGAAAGTGGAAACGATGACTCGGAATACTTGCCTGAAACCAGTAGTTCGAGTTCCAGTGAACATTCTTCTGATGATGAAAAACCACAAAATAGACAGAAGAAATCAGGACGTAAAAAGTGCAAGAGGCAAAAAAATGGGAGTTCTGGTGATGAGATGGAAGTGGTTAGTGACTCGACGGATAGTGTGATGTCGGAAATAATTGCTCCCATTCCAGACATCAGTAATTTTTCTATGGTGAAAGGTCCCGTTACAGTCATCAAAAAAACCTCTCGAGTAAAAGGACGGAAGCAAAAGTGATGGAAAATTACCTGCTGAGAAAAAGTGTGGGAGTGAAAGTGACCCAGAGTGTGATGGATTGAGTGACCTCGATGAATCACAAATTGAAAGAGATCAAAACAAGCCAGGTATTTATATTCGAAACCTGTGCAAAAGTGAGACTTCCAGTTCATGAAAAGCTAAAAAACATGACCGTGTTTACAACAGTTATCAATTCTGTGGGTATTGTTCAACGAAAGTGTCTAACTTTGCACAACACCTCCAGCGAGCACATAAATCAGAGAAGAAAGTGAAATATTTAATGGGACTTCAGGGCACAGCCAAAAAACGGCATCTCGCCTTGTTGCGCCAAAAGTTCAATCATAATCTGAACATGGCATCCCTCGAACTCGGAAAAGGTGAGGTTGTTATTAATCGAAGGCCAGCTGATATATTGAACATTTCTGAATATGGACCTTGTCCTAAGTGCTACTTGTGGATGCAAAAGAGACTTTTCTACCGACACAGGCAATGCTGTCCTGCAGTGGAAAATGTAGACAGTATCCCCTCATCAACGCTATTGATCACCCAATCAGATCTGACAAAGTTCTGGAGGAAAACCTGTTTAGGATAAAGTGGCGAGACGAGCCTGGGATGATCGCAAGACAGGACAATTTGATTGTAATGTTGGGTACTGCTGATTTTGAAGAGAAGTGATAGTGTTTGGATTTACCCTCCTGGTTTTAAGTGGAATTGTTTGTTTCCGTTACCTTTTATTAATTAATTAATTTATTAATTGTAATTGTCTAATTAATGCATTATATAAAGAAATTAATGCTTTAATGCATACTGTGAAGTTGTAGGGCTCTTTCTTCGTCACTTTAGCTGGACAGAAAATTGCCCACTGGCATTGGGGACAATTCCTTGACACTTTTCATTATGTTCGTCATGCTAATTAGGTAACTGATTAAGTAATGGGTAAAACTGAAGCTCACCTTGATATTTAGTTGACTATTGCATTCAGCATATCTATACCTATTTGTGCTGCAAATTTTATTAAATTACCTCCATCTACAAGGAAGTTATGGCCAACTAAGTCCTGCAAATAGCTCTCCATGATCACAGCTTTTGTCTTAACTTAATGAAAAAATAATGGATAGCAGAAGTGCCATTTCGCAAATACATAAATAACCATAACTTTCTTAATACTGGACGGATGAAGGTGGCTCAGGTATTAAATTAACTGTTTTTCACCCCTCTAACCGATGAAATCAAATCCATGCCTTCATTTCAGTGTCTCAAAATTTTGCAGCATACCTACAGACCTAAGCAACACCTAACCACCATCAGGTCGGTGGATATGGCTGGCAGGCATGCATGGTCTCATTATTCTATGGAACCTCATCTCTCTTTGGACCCGCTCTTGTCATATGCGACCTCCTTTGAGTATCTTTATATGGTTATAGGGAACTAATGTTTCCATTTTTGGCTAGCTGTTCTCATTCACTTTGCCCCTACAGAATCGATGTCTGCTGTGAAGAAAAAAGAAAAAGAACCTTCAAACTGACAATCCGCTAACTGACTGGAATCCGCTAATCTTTCGCGGAAAGGAGGCAGAAGAGAGACAAGAAGTCATTGCATCCTGATTTCCTCACGCCTTCCTCATCACTTGTGAGTATAAGTTGCAGGATTTGGGTGAAGAACTTACAAATTGTGTTGAAACACTGCTTACAATGGGTCGAATTGCTGACTTCGACACACAGCGGGGAATGGTAAAGATTGTAGATAAGCTTCCATTTTATTTGCAGACATGTTGGAGAAAACAGGCAGTTAGTGTGAGGGAAATCACTGGTCAGTATCGCTGAAAGGGTGAATGTCGTCCTGGGTATAGACAAAGATTACCCAGGATCTCAGTATTCAGTAAAACAATACCCTGGGTGTACTTTCGGTAGCCGACCATCACCCAGCATCCGCAATCAGTGCCTAAGAACGAGTCCTATTTAGAAATCCCGTGAAATCTCGCGGTCTCGCGCCGGGATACTTGTTGTGTTCAACTGTTCATGACATTCTTCAGGCGGTCACGTGAACACGGGCGAGACAACCTCGAATCCAGGTGTCATACTACGATGCTGGGTGACGTTCGGCTACCGAAAGTACACCCAGGGTGTTGTTTTAGCGAAGATTGAGATCCTGGGTAATCTTCGTATATACCCAGGACGACATTTACCCTTTCAGCGTCAGTATCCTACGGTTGACAACCTCGCTCACTTCAACATCCGGGCAGCTCACGAAGCATGACCGTGCGAGAGGATAAAATGACCTTAAATTGTTATGTTTCATCCAAATTTATTTCGAAACAACTTACTTTGCAGATTTTTGCCTCAGGAATTCATTTCTGGTGTCAGATCTGGCTACTCGAGGAGTGGACTTGGATTCAAGGATAGGGGACAACCCCTAGACATGTGGTCTGGATTTCCTGTATGACAAGGAAGAGAATTCGCCTGCCTCTCATGGAACTCCAGTTGAACTATCCGATGCAGCTCAAGTTGAAGTGACCAAGCAATCTCATGCAACAACGGCAGATGCATCGCCTATTCCAAATCTGAGAGACCATTCGATGTTTTCTAGTTGGACCAGTCTAGTTAGGGTGACAGCCTCGATCCTCAGGTTCATCAGGAAACTGAAGCTGAAAGTCATCAGGTCACATGAGGAGGCTTTGATCGTCCACTCTCAGTGTAGAGAAGTTAACCGCAGCTGAGAAGAGGTTAGTTCTTGAAGTACAAGCTGAGGGATACTCAAACACCATACGTCATATTCAAGAAAGCCGAGTGCATCCATCTTGCCCATTGAAGGATTAGAAGCCCTTTCTAGATGGTGATGGGTTACTTATGCACCGGTCAATGAGAAGTCTGAACCCCCCCGTTCAGACATTCGACACTTATTCGACACTTGAAGGGAAACTGTTCGCCAGGAACTCGACACCAGTTCACCCAGAACCACCAGCACTTTCGCCAGGAATTCGACACTGCTTTTTTCTTCAACCCCCAGGACCTCACCTTTTTTTCGACATCAGTTTGTTGAGGACGCCAGGAATTCGACACACATTGTGGGGGGGGGGGGTCCTGTGACAAAGGATACAGAAAGCCTGCAACGGCTACACAGGCACCGAAAAGCAGCGGCGTCTTCCTGTGTTTTTCGATGTTTAATCAATATAGGGTTCTAGACTAGGCCTACACTACAGAACAACTCCAAATACATTCATTTTGAGAATCATGCATATGAACACTTATTTATTAAGTATCTGAGAAAGAAATCCCTGAATAATCTCTCAGCCTGCTTGGCCCCGCCTACCTTCTTGCAGCCATTTTCTCCTCTGTCACCCTCGTTCCCGGCAGGTTAACCACCGTACTGTCACAACTCACCTGTTGCTCATTTGCAGAACTGACGGTCGCAACATCTGTATTGCGTCCATCAGATGCTAAAAATAGCAATACGAGTCAGGCGTTCGGACTACTCCACCACATAGTACATGCACAACTGTCCTAGAAGCGAGGTTGTGAAATCGCACATGGGTTTCGTGACGAATTTCTGTCGTCGGACGACACGCATTCGACAGCGGCTCACCGGCTCGCCAGGAATGCGACGTTTACGTTAAAATTACTCGGCAGGAATTCGACAGTTGGGAAAATTATTTACCTCAGACACTCGACGGAAACGCGACAGTATAATTTTTTTTATTCGCCAGGTATTCGACGGTGGAGCAATTTTCGTTCGTCCAGAACTCGACGCCAAAGAGGCGTCGAATTGGCGTCGACCCCTGAACGGGGGGGTTCAGACATCTCATTGACCGGTGCATAACTGCTGGGCACATCAAACAGCTGTAGGGTGACAATACTTGCAATGTAGGTACAGCAACAGTTGGGGACCTTCAACAGTCATGAATTGACAACAACTCTAATAGGAACAGTCAGCCGTGCATATTGCCAAACGATGGCAGCAAGGTTCTTGCGGACCAATACACAGGAACATCCACGCGTGATTGGTGCTTGATCAAGAATGATTGGGTCCGCTATATGCATTGAATTGGGCCGTAGTGACACCTATTATTGCTTTCAAACCGGAACATGGATATTCAATGAATTACTACCGGATCGGCGTTCGTCAGCCAACCGGACAATGCATAATAATACAGTATCCAACTCCTCTGGCTGTCCATGTCTGACGTCTTGCATTCTGTGTCTTTCGCGTCACACGTTACTCCGCCGGGAATCATAAACGATATAGACCACATTTAATAGCTGCACTTCCACTACAAAAAAGCCGGTATTTGTCCGTTCTTATTCTGCTTCCATTACAGAATTTCCGTGTTTAAAAGTCCGGTTCTATTAAGTGCGAATCTATTAAGCTCGGATAGCATAGCCGATCATACTCCGAATCTAAATTATATGCGGATCAACAATGGTGTTTCTCTAGTGGAATGGCAATAAGTCCGGATCTATTTAGTATTATGATCGGCTACAGGTGGCTTAAGATCGCTTGCGACATTGCGCATGCTCGAAGGTACCAGAAAAATAAGCGGTTCATTCCACGTATCGCCAATCTGTAGCCGAACTTACTAACCTCAAATCCAGTAGTGGAAGCGCAAGCCGTGAAATATCCCGTCTTGTTTTAGATGCGGTACTATTAAGGCGGGGGGCTACCTATAGCTGAGCTCATTCCCTAGTGGCAATCCACGGAACTGGCCTTTGTGCGACCAGTCATTCACATTCAGATTAAATCCGGTCACCCTGATATACTGTTTTCGAAACCCAATCTTCAGTGTACGTGCCGACCCTAAATATTTTGTGTCCACTGCGGGTATTGTTCAGCTCTCTCACTGGTGCTTTGGTCACAAATGCCCGAACAGAGTTTACGCAAAGCGCGCGAATAGTGAAAATCTACATAACAAAGAAGTAACTTGCCAGTGGTGTGGAAATTTTCAAATTTCCCAAACGAGTTTTCTCTTTTTGGACACATATATTTGAAAAATTTCTTTTGGATGTTACTGCCATATGTGCATTCTAGGGCAACACGATCGCCTTTTTTGGATAGTTGGATGTCGTCGGACGACACGCATTCGACAGCGGCTCACCGGCTCGCCAGGAATGCGACGTTTACGTTAAAATTACTCGGCAGGAATTCGACAGTTAGGAAAATTATTTACCTCAGACACTCGACGGAAACGCGACAGTATAATTTTTTTTATTCGCCAGGTATTCGACGGTGGAGCAATTTTCGTTCGTCCAGAACTCGACGCCAAAGAGGCGTCGAATTGGCGTCGACCCCTGAACGGGGGGGTTCAGACATCTCATTGACCGGTGCATTAGGGTCGGTGAACGATTGCAAAAGTCGCACTTGCCGTTCGTCTCACATGATACTTGCACGTTGCCACCTTGCTACCTTGATTGCACGATGTGAGCATGCAGATCGTGGGAAGAACGCACAAGGCGTCAACACTTCCCTTGTTGCCTTGCGCCAAAATACAGGGTAGTACATCGAAGAGAAGAGGTGAAACGGGTCGACAGGGAGTGTGTCATTTCCAAGTGCCGTAAAAAGCTGACAAGAGGCCAATTGATGGCACCCTGACTGCACACAGAATCACCACCCCAATAAGGGCATTTGCGAGATCCTGGTCAGTTTAGCAACAAAATGGTCCATTGTAATCGACCCCTAAAGGCCCGTTTATACAGAGAGCGACCCCGACTGCGACCGCGACAGCTACACCGACCGCGACAGCCGCTGTGTATAAACGAAAATGTCGTGGTCGCCTAGAAATATGCCAGGACGCATTGAAGTTGACATTACCAAAAAAAAGTGTCGCGCGGCATTTTCAAAAATTTCGCTCTGGAGGCAATCTCTGCGGCATGCCGCGCGACCAAAATTTTGGTCGTGGTCGCGGTCGCGTTGTGTATAAACGTTCCCATTCATTTTACATTTGATCAATCCGATGCGGCTGCCGCGGTCGGTGCCGCGGTCGCGGTCGCAGTCGCGGTCGCGCTCTGTATAAACGGGCCTTAAGAGGAGGTAAAAGATTGGATGTGTTTATTCACATGCCTCGGGTAACGAGCTGTCCATCTGGAAATAGCATATTACTTGGACACAGATAGATTTCTGAGTGTTTCCTCGCGCATGATTGTCCGGCGTGGAAAGTCGGAGTTGGTCATATCAGACAACGGGAGTTGGGACAACTTCTCCAGGACATGGATCAGAGGAAGACTATTGATAGTGCTGCGACTCAGGGAACAAAGGCAGATGACATCATAATTGAATGGCTCCATCGAGATGACGTCATCTCCGATGCCTTGTTACAACTTTCGTTTACAGTGGAGGTGTGCATAATGTCGTGCTGTTAAGTTTTGAATATAGCATGTGGGTAATTGACAGTTTGGACTCTTACCAGCTTGAAATGGTTGCAACGCTCAACTCAAACAACTGTATGTTTGTCTCCCTCATCACCTGCGCATTCTTCACTACCAGTTTGCGGATATGGGTGTATTCACTCAGGATCATAGTCCAACGTAGAGTGGCGGTCTTCCCTCTAGCAGTCTTGGTACGTGGGTGCAGCTCGCAAAGTTTTTCAACAACTGCCTCTACGTAACGGATAAAGAAGATAATGGAGGCAAAAATCCTCCCGGTAACGGAGAAGGTGACTGCTTCAAATCCACAAGGTAAATATGAATCTTCATTCAGTTCACATTTTACTCTGGTGTTAAAGGCAGATGTTTTACATGTAGTTAGTATAGTTTGAAGAGACGACTAACAACTATTCATTTCAGCTGCAAGGCCTGCTACCCAGTCGACGTCTGTCCCTGCAGCCAAATGTCCAGGTTGGTACTGTAACCTGGCTTTTTAATTTCAAACTGCGAAAATTTCACGGTTTACAGTATATTTCTCCACTTCCCTGTTCCCACTTCGAACTACAAAGGTTGCATCTTACTTCCAGACACTTGACATTTCTGTGAATGTTCAGATATTTATCCCATTCTGATCTTATTTCAGCCAAGTCCAGCACCGTCAGAAGCTCTACCATCACCTGGTCAGCAGCTGAGTCAGATGTTACAGATGCCGAACTTGTCTTTGAATTGGATCGCATCTCCCAGTCAGGTATGAACAATTGTGAATTTTAACTTGAACCTCAAACAATTGATTTCTTAGAAATCTAATGCTCAATCTCAAAATTCACACTTGCTGTTCAATGAATGTTCTGATATGATGAAATGTTCTGTATTCTTCCTTTCCTAGTGAACCAATTAATTTCAGTAAGTACCAGTAGCCAGTAGCTTGGTGTGCGAATAGATGGTAAAAGGTCATAGGTGTGTTGTATGCTTTTTGTGAATAATTCTTCTTTTTAGGTTATGGGATTTTTCTGTTGTGTAAAGTGACCTTCTTGCAACCCTATCACTTGGGCCACCCTTAAAATATTGTTTGTTTGGAGTGACCCCACCTACCCATCAAAATTACCCCCATCTGAAAGGCTTGAGTAGGGTCACTCCAAACCAACAATTAATTAGGAGTGGCCTTGTATTTGCACCTAGATTTGGGTTTCATGCTTGCTTTCCGGTTGTAGTGATGTATTGGTCTGTCATGTCTGTAGTGATGTATTTGCACCTAGATTCAGGAATAATCATCATCGTCTTCTATTTTCTCTTCTTTTCAGTCATCATATCTGCTAGGCACTTCACCACTTCAATTTTTTTCCAGTGAAGGTAGCTTCAGTTAGTTAGATATAAAAACCTGATTTCATTTCTTAAACTTTGCAGGAGAATCATCACTGACAGCGCAGCCACAAAGTACAGCTCAGCAAGTAGTGCAGAGTACTTCTACAGGTACCGACTTCCCCATGAAAGATGGCTGGAAGAAGACCATCCCGAAAGAAGATCAGCGCTGGATCTCTAACGCTCTATTCAGGTGGTCGGAGAAAGGCAATGCTGAGCTGGATGACACCAAAATTGATGGGATGTGGTTTTACCCGCCAAAGCCTGCCCTC
Organism: Notospermus geniculatus; assembly: GCA_002633025.1. NCBI lineage: Eukaryota > Metazoa > Nemertea > Pilidiophora > Heteronemertea > Lineidae > Notospermus > Notospermus geniculatus. The sequence goes on from NMRB01000402.1 coordinate 45,055, forward strand.
GTCCCAAGCCATCCACCGAAAGTAGATCGCTACTTTGCTTCCAGGCTCTTCTTGTGGATGCCCAGAAGGATGCTGAAAGTAAGTCTGGTATGCCCTAAAGAGGGATGCAGCGCCAAGCTTACAAGTGGAGGGCTATATCAGAGAGCCCGTCGTGTCTACGACATCCAGGATACGTACCTCATGGCTTCAGAGAACTTGGAGTGTAGCAGGTTAGTGATTAGAATCTTCAGTCATTTTGCTTAGGAACTCGGAATCAAAAAGTTGTTGGCATTGTTTGGTCAAATCTGCAGCCATAAAAGGTTAAAAAGCAAAAAATCCCCCCCCCGACTTCCACAATCCAAATACATGTATGACCCCAAGAGCTTCCAGAGTTACCCCTGGGCAGATCAGGTGTTATGGGATTAATTTCATTTTTCAGTAATTTTATCCTTTTCCCATTCTCATTGCAG
>NMRB01000402.1:49016-81336 GCA_002633025.1 Notospermus geniculatus
ACATAGAACATTGTTGAAAAGGACAGGTATTCCTCAGGAGGTTGTCATGAGAACTGACCAGGAACAACCAAAGCTGTTTGTGAAAGCGTTTGAGACAATGAGTAAAATGGTAGATTCCTGTTTTTCATCGAATCTGAGAAATGGGATGAAGGATGTCAGGAGGATGTCAAAAACTTTTGTGATGCTTGGGATTGGATTAACTCCCAAATTTCATATTGTCCATGCCCATTTAGTTGACTTTTGTGAACAAAACAAGTGTGGTCTTTCAAGGTTCACGGAACAAGCCCTTCAGGCGGTCCACGCCGATTTTACCAGAAATTGGACCAGGCATCTGGTGAAGGACAACACGAACAAAATCTATGGACTGAAGCGCAAGCAATCAGTAAACGAGTACAACGCAAGTCATGTCTAACATCGTTACTCGTGATGAACAAATTATGTAGCGTATGTCACAACTACTCAAAGCATAAAATGGTTAGATGCTGGAACAAAAATCTGTCACATCGATAGGGACTGTGCATAGAAATCAATGTGCGCTGTAATCTCAGCAATATTAGGAAGAGGGGGAGGGAGTCTGGGTCTTATTAATATTGTTTTTGGTCGACCTTTCATTTTTTTTCAAATTTTGGTCAACGGTCAATTGTTGATTGTCAATGTTCCTACATTAGGATAAGGAGGGGAGGGGGTCAACCCCAATCCTAACATTGCTAAGATTGCGATGCACATTGACATCTATGCACAATTCCTTATTGTCTTTGCTTTGGTGCTCTCCCAGCACCACAATCAAATGTGTGTTAACCCTTTTTTATCCAAGTTCTCAAATTCCATTGAAATTTAAGAAAAAAACGATTTTCTCAAAAAAACAGTGAATTTTTTATTGTCTTTATATCAGAGCTTTCCTAGTATCATTTGCAAATGAATACAATTGATTTTGAAGTTTAAAAAATGTGTGTTAACACTTTTTTATCCATTTCTTGGATTCTGACATTGAAATTTCCGAAAAATGCGATTTTCTCAAAAAATTCCCAAGAGATTTTTTTCCTTTTTGCATCAAAACACTCCCCAGACCATACTCTAACAGATGGTACATGTTTGATTCGTGGGCAATTTTTTTGCTCTTAAACCCACTTCAGGCTCACTGTGTACGCCATCGGTGAATCACGGAGAAAATGCACCAGCTGCTGCCAAACCCAATGTAAGTTCAATACAATAAGTCAGTTGAGGTTTGGGCTCTGAGGTTTGAATGAACTGCATATAGACTGTTAATCAATGAATGAGACTTGAAGAAAGGAACCCATTTTCTGCCAAGATGAGAAGATTACAGATGAATTTGTAGTAAAGAGTGAAAAATGAATGTAAGAACATTTTCTATGCACTGTCCCCCTCATGGCACGTTTACTGTTCATATTCAGGAGTCCGTGTGCAGGAAGAACATCCCTGGCTACCAAAAGGTGGATGATCTCCAGTGATCGATTTTTAGCTCTTCGGTCCAGTTGTCCACCGGGCAAGTGTTCTTTTGCAATTGGTTGCCCGTGTTGCTTTTTTAATTGCCCGCAAATGGTTTTTCAATGGAAAAATGATGATTCTGTACTTGTCCACAGGACAACCACTTCTGGACTTGTACTTGTCCGTATCAAAATTCACTTGCCCCGGGCAACGGGACAAGTGCTAAAATCAACACTGATCTCGCTCAATACCTGATAGGCCTTCGTGACAGGCTTTCCCTCACAAATGAACAGGCAGACACTGTCATTCGTCTCTGGAATGACCTCGATAAGTATGACCGACATCCGACTGAAACAAGTGAACGAACCAAGGCGGCAACACCAAGGAGCAAGTTCAAGGCAAAATCAAAAGTTTCTCCAGGCCATCAGCTTACTCAGTTGTAAGTAGCTCATTGCATTTTATGTCCAACCAAGGTTTATTCACATAACCAGCAGTACCGCACACCACAGAAAAAATTTGAATTTGTAAAATTGATTACATGTACTTTCAGAGCTTTCCTTGGTCAAAATCGTGCGCCAGCCACTTTTCCTGATGCCAACCGCAACATGGAAGCAATTGCCCCCAAGCTCTCTCTCATGTATCCAGGCCCAGTAAGAGAGGGTGATAAGACCATCAGGCAGATGACACTGGTGATGCGGGAGTACAGAAAGATAAGAGAGGTGGTAATTGGCAATCGTAGGATCATGGACAACACAAACTTGCAACTGCGGGATTTGAATGTGGCTACTCTTCAAAGATGGTAAGTTTGAATGTTCCATTGCCTGTTCAGTCATCTTTCAGAATGAGCTAACCTCTCTGGTTTTAGGTGAGAGGCTACCTGTCATTTGCATGAAGTAGAACAGTTGCCTGGAATGCATGGGAAGCCACAGTTTATCACCTTGCAGATGTGCACTCCATTGCTTGCATAATTCTGTCCACTAGTAGTTGTATTCTTACTAGTGTTCACTGCATGCATCAATTTCAGGTACAACAAAAGAGTGAAAAGGAAAGAGACAGAGGTGCTTGCACAAGGCATCACTCTGCCTGTGCCAGAAGCCACAACGCCTCAGGAACTGCCAGCACCGCAACAACTGCTAGATAGCCACCCTGAGACGCCAGTTGAGCAGAGGCACACCTTCCTGCTGCCAGAAAATACAGTAGGCATGGCCAGACTGAACGTGAGGAAGAGGTCAGCAGCTCAAGGCAGCCGCATGCCAAACGTCCAATTCTGCCACAACCAGTGACCTTGCCTCCTCGACCGATCACGATTGCACCAACACCAGAGTTCGTGATACGCAATGTGCCTGTCCTGCAAGAATCCATGCCACCCATCCCTTCTGTCGACTGCTGACCTCCACTGAAGTGACCAGCAGCCAGGGTTATTACCGGAAAAATAAGGAAGGTCCGACAAGGAAATATATCAAACGGACAGAGCACAAGACATGCACCAAATGTGGCCAACAACGGGATGCAACCACTGGCCACAAGCAATATTACGGCCAGTGGTTATGCCCTGTAACAGCACCCCAAACACTGGAAGAATGGTTGGCTACTGCCAAGGAGAAGCGAAAGAAGTGAGATTCCAACAACAACTGAACCCAACTACAACTGAACCCAACTACGACTGACCCCAACTACAACTAATCCAAACTTTGACTAATTCCATCTTTGACTAATCCCAGCAATGACTAAACCCAGCAACAAAGAAGAAGTGATGTAATGAACAATATGAATAACCAACAGCTGATCAGTACAAAAATGATCCCCTTGCCTTGGTACGAGGGTTCAACTCCCTCCCAGGGCTATTTTCAATACCTGAATGCCGGTGCAAAGTGAGCAGATCGCCCTGTGGCTCCGCCGGGCAATGGGATCACTGATCAAAGTAACATATGTGGGGTATAGACCCCACAAATATCTCATTCTCTCCCTTCTCTCTTGATAGCAGGTAACAAAAAAACCAGAAAAATAATTCCTCCCAAAAAGTCTACAAAGTCTTTTTTGCCATTTGAAATTGTGTGTGTGTCAAGCCTTATAAAGGACCTTTTAAAATGATAACAACTTAGCAACAATTCAAAACACTTTTCATTCATAGAGACAATTCAGGACCAATTGAAGACAAGTTGACCAATCAGACGCAGTGTTTGTAAACAAGACCACGTGGATTTCATGAAAATTAACCACGTGGAGATGATATTTATAGCAGTTATTTTAAGAACGCTAACCCCAAAACATTGTCAGGACGGCCGTGTGCAGGAAGTCTGTCATAGATTAGTGTTGATGTTCTTGAGCTATTTTTGACATCATTACTCTGAGTATAAACAGAGCCTCGTAGCCCCACATTCCGAATCTGTCCTTCATCCTGTTGCCTAGAAAAACTCCGTGTCCTAGTTAAGATGACTCACTTAATAACAATACTCGCTGTACCACTTAAAGATAATGTATCACGAGTATTTTCGCGGGCCACGAAAATCATTGTTTATTTACATTTTGTTTGTTTATGTCCAGTGTTTTGTTGTCTTAGGAGTAATTTCTTGGTGGCATGCCCCTCTAAAAACTCTTTTGACACCAAAAGTATTCAATTTGATGGGTTGGCATGTCCCAAAAAGTCCAAATAACATGATGTAAACATCCATGTTTACAAACATTGAATGTAAACAATGAAGTCGTGATACATTATCTTTAATACTCACTTGGAAACTTGCTGTGAACAGCAATGAGAATCCTGGCTACTTTTGTTCGCTCAAGAAGGGACCTCTGGAGACGATACACGTCTGTGTGAATGTCTAGATTGTGACCCATGTGGTCCGCAACCACATGGCTTGAGTTCATTCTGCTGCATGTCGAAAAGTTGGGCATTGGTTGCCAAGTACTTTCGTAACTTCGTTGAACGAATCCGTTTTGGTTCTTTCAATTTTGGACACCGACTGGTTACGTTCCTCATTGCTCCACAGCCATCTATTGGTGTACTGGTGTTCGGTCGACCAAATATGTAAGGGTTGCAATGCTTCCTCTTCTGAACTATGAACTCGATCTGTCGTACCATATCTTCTGTCAGGAGAACAAACACCTTCCTTATCGACCTGGTGCTCTTTCCCCTAATCTCAAGAACTGTCATTCGCTGTGCGAGGGCTTTCTCCGAGACATCTAAGGCAGACAAGGTCTCCTCGTCAGCCACATCTTTTTTTAGGTTATGAAAGTCTGTCACAGTCATTTCCTCCACCTCCGATATTCTACGTTTGTTGAACATCACCACACGCACCAAGACCAGCTGACACAACCATTTCATTTCGTCTGTTGTCAACTTATCCATGACCATACATGCAGCAATGGATCCTTCAACATATTTCTTGAAAGCTGTCAGGTCACTTGTTAGGGGTATTAGGGCAGGCTTGTTGATTTGTCTCAATTTCAGTCGACGATTTGCAATGCACGAAATCTGGTTGTTCCAGTGGGCCATGTAAAGTACCTCAAAATCCTTCCCTTCGCTTATCATAACCGGGGCACCAGTGACAATCCCTTGGCTTATTTTCAACAGTATNCCAACTGATAAACGTTTCAGTGGCCTGTGTCCTTACGAAGCCCGAATTTTGATATCACTTATACACGCTTCCTATAAAACAACAGGAAGTGACGTAAAGGGGGGAGGACATGGACATGATGGAGCAGGCTGCCATGACAACCATGCAAACATGGAAAATCACTTTCACACGGCTCACTGATTTGGATCCAGTTTCTTGGTAGGCCCAGTTTCTTAGATCAATGTTCACATTATGGTTGTCAACAAGGAGTGACATGTAATTCAATGACACACTAATTGAGTGTGTTGTTTCATTTCTTTGATGATACAGAGCGGAATTCGTCGGCGTCATGCCACCGTCATGGTCTCGTTTGGCATGCATTGCATAAGCACTGCACTGCCAGTGCATCAGTGCACATGTAACCAAGGTAATATTATTAGGCTAACTCGGCTGAGGTTGCCGGCGCTAGGCCTAATGAATGAAGGCCGGGGCGAACTGTAGGCATGAAATGTGCAGGCTAGGCCTAATATGTAGGTTTACTAGGCCTACACTGCTAGGCCTACCGGCGGTAGGTCGTGTATGAAGGCCTAGGCCGACTTTGATGATCATGATCAGCAGCAGCAAATCCCCCATTTACGTCACTTCCTGTTGATTCGAAATCTATTAAAAGGGGGCAGCACAATTATAGGAAGCGTGTATAGTTTTCGAAATATTAAGATATAGAGGCCTTGCAAATGACGTCACAAGCCGCCATGCTGGGGGGCACATACTGCAGAGGCGCAGCGAAATGTCCCAATGACGTTACGTCAAACACTGGCGTCGCGCACTTCCCGCAGGCCACGTCACGGTCAGCTCACACCTCTGCCCACTTGGTCACGTGCCAGGAATTGACCAATCAGCGCGGGGTTACATGTAAAAGTAGATCTTTAAAAACCCAGTTTTCTCCATTTATCATAGATAATATCGAGTAAACGGCACTTAAATATTCTGTTTGACACAGAAATAATTAAGAGAAAAATATTTTTCAACTTTTGGGAAAGTTTGATAGTGATGGTATCATAAGCCTGTTTTCCAGTGGGCTAAGTGTATTACTACGCCGATATGGAGTGGCTGCAATGAAATATTGTGCGAAATAACCCCTCATATTTTCAGCACCCCCAAACCCTGAAATTATCATGGTCAACCCACAACGAAAACTTTACGGTTTGAAGCATTAGGCTAGGGGTACGTCAATAGGCCTGACCAGCATTGTTATTTTCGTCAATAGAGGCCTTGCAATGACGTCATCCTGGCGGCCATGCTGAGGGGCAAGTGGTCACGTACCTGTAATGCGCACAGTTGCTTGTCATTCGTGATCAGTGGGGTGATGAGAAGGCCCCCACAACGAAATGACAATGATCTGTACTACAGCGCCCTCCTGGGTTTGTATAGAAAACAACAAGTAATCCCACTTGATTTTCGACCAGACTCGATTCACGCTCACAAAAGTTTTATTTTTCAAGATGTTAACTTGAAATTTGGCATCTGGATGCTTGAGAGGTCAAGTAATCCTCGTAACTTCTTTCTTTCAGATTAAATTCACTTTGGAGACATATTTCAGCAACTTTTACGGCCCAGAAACCAAAAAGAACTCTGCCTTTACTCGAAATCAAGAGCGCATGCGCGGACTACGCAGATCACAGCCTCGGAGCAAATTTCGTCTGCTTCACGTTTAATCACGTGATCATCCCCTTCGGCGTTCATGGCGTATGGTCATCATGGTCATATGATGGTGGTTCAGCATGTTGAGAAGCGAAATAGGGCCCAGTGAGCACAATTTTACAATATTGGTAGGCCTACATACCTTACTGGTGGGCCAGGAACGTGGGAGACCATGAAGACAGTGGTAAATTGTCCCAGTAGGCCTAACTTACTGGGACAAGTAGCCTAGCAGGCATAGCCTATACATCATGCATGTAGGCCTATGTACAGTCTACACCATCACGGTAATGCGTGACTGTACATTCGCCTGTACAAAATGTAGGGCCCAATTTTCAAAAACGTTTAACTTCTTTAAAAAACTTTTAATTGAAAAAAATCGGCCATATTCATGTTGAACACACATAACTCGATATATTAAGGAAGAATTTTAATTTTTTTTTCAATGCTGAATTTGTACACAATTCTGTGTGTAAAAATTTGGTTTCCACAGAAGGTTTTCACGCTGTAGCGTGATTTCACGGCCTAGCGTGATGGTGTAGACTGATGTAGGCCTACATGATGTACATAGCATAGGCCTAGGGGCTAGGCCTACATGGCCTAGGCCTACATTAATGAATACAATTATGTAGGCCTATCATAGGACCTAGCCTATGTAGACCTCAGTCCTAGGCCTACATAGCTAGGCCTATGTACATATGATGTAGCGATCATACATTGTATTGTAGCCTATGTAGCCTAGGAGGTCTACCTAGGCCTACACGGTACACCATCACCATGATCACGCATCCACGCATGTCACGTTCACACGGTTACCGTTCACATGACACAACAGTACAGTAGGCCTAGGCCTATGCGTGACTGTTCTCTGTGTAGGCCTAGTAGGGTCCAATTTTCAAAAACTTCTAACTTCTTTTTTTTTTCTTCTTGCAGGACAAAGACTACTGGACTAGGCCTAGACTAGGCTACCCGTAGGCCTTTTAGGCCTACTAAATTGAAATCAGCTTGTGTAAGAAAACACATTAGGCATACCACTTACCAGTCCAGTACCAGTGCAGTGGAAGCATGGAAATGTAAGTAGGCCCAGGCCCAGGCCGGCCATGAATGAAGTTGCCACTGATTCTGTTTTGATCAGGCTATGTTGATGACCATTAATTATTGTCATTGGGTGATATTGATTGTGAGTTTTAGAATATTTATGAGCCAATACAATACTGCAAACATTGGTTGCACTAAATCTTTGTTGTCTCATACATTTCAGCTTTCAACAATAGGCTAATTGAATTCAGGCAGTTAACAAAAACCTAAAGAAGAGGTTTGCTCAGAACTCTGCATTACTGTGTCTGCCAAACAGCAAAATAGTCCATTTTGGTAAGTTTTGAGTTATTGTTCCTCAATAATTTTATGTTGCTTTCGTGTTTCTTTTTCTCATATTATTTTCATTACCGGTACTTTTTTATCATATCGTCATTCCTTTACTTCAGCATTGATTTTTCATCAATAAGGCACTGAAGGAAAATCTGGAGAAGGAAGCAAAAAGTAATAGAGCATTTCATGATCAGCTGTGGACAGAGGTGTTGGCCATGGAGACTGAGGTGACAAAGATGCAATCAACTAGGAATAAAGATTATGGAAGTGTTACGGTGAGAAGTGATTCAAATTATTTGTAGGTGGCGAATTGGAAAATGTTATCCATGCTTCAGACCACTCTTCAGTCTCCCTGGCCCACACATCTGATTGACGACACTGGTTTTCCCGGACACTACAGCTTTCTCCTGCTACACTTTGAATTGGTTGTGTCATGGAATGTCTCTCTGGTTTGCTTGTACCTGGTATGGAAAAGAATGAATTCAGAAGAGTGCATAGCATCCCGTTCTGAGCATTCTAAAATTATCTATTTTCTTTCAGCCTGATGACTTGGTGAGTCTTCGGGAGTCGAACCACAGATTACAAGTGGATGTACAGCCTCTTTATCGTGAGGTACATTCCAACGAGTCGGGCAACGAGTCGGGCCACATGCAACCTGCAGCCAATGAGATGTACATTAATATGAATTCGACAGGCCAGGAGTGTATACTACGACCTCCTCCAATAGAAGAATGTGAGTAATGTAGTCGTTTATCATTATTTGGGGTGAGTTGTTGAATAGCATCTTCATCAGAGTGAGTGCGACCTCGATTACTCGAAATACATGTATTTTCTTTTTTGTGTTTTTTATCTCGGCCAAGAACACCAGAAGGGGAAATGGAACCACATGATGTGTCCTGAGTGAAGTGATAAGGTGTTAGGTGTAACTAACTATTCATCATGTGTGTATGTTGGCCTTAAGATATCATAACTACCGTACCCTCCTAGGAAGTGTCTGTAGTGAATGAAGATAAGGGGGGCAGATGTCCACCCAATCATAAGAAGCTCTCAGCCAACCTATAATTGTTGCTTCCAGCTTTACAGTCGGTGTCAAGGCCAACGATTCTTCCTTTAGACCTCACGGAACAGAATCCCTTCGACAAGATGGACAAGTCAATTGAGCAACGAGCATTGAGCTTGGCAGAGAATGGGCACAATTTGGTTATTACTGGTGGGCCAGGAACGGGAAAAACCACTCTGTTGAAGAAAATAATCAATGTTTTCAAAGACAGTGGTAAATTGTCTCAGGTATGTCCATGGATTTCGGTAATATCAGAATCAATGAAAGTGTCAATTCCTAGGGTACACCACCACCACCACTACTGGGGCACTCCACTCTATTCATCATTGTTTACAGTAGCCTACATGTACTAGGTGACCAAACTATACCAGCAGTTAACCGAACATCACCTTAGGCAGGCCCACACACACCATCACCACCATGACCTGATGACACACACACAGTACATAAAGACACTGTGTACTTTGTTCGTATCGTATACGTATGCTACATGTAGGCCCTAGGCCTACCTATCATGCTTAGGGCTATGTAGGCCCTAGCCTAGTCTAGGCCTACTACGTTAGGTGTACTAGGCCTGCCAGTAGGCCTACTGTGTATAGCCTACAGTCTACATTTTATGCCTAGGCCTACATTAGGCCTATCGCAAACTGTGTAGACCTCGCTGGGCGTAGTATGCTAGCCTTTTGGTAGGCTATTTATTACTATCACAGTATCAGGCTTAAGGCCCCAGTCGATGTTCAGGGCCTAGCCTAAGCCTAGGCCTACATCATCATCATCATCATCATCATGAGGTGAAAATTAAAAGTATGCCAATTCAATTGTAGGCCTACGACCTGAACCTAATTTCAATGATGTTGCCATGACCCATGGGCATGGAATGTAGCTTGATCTATAGGCATGCTAGCTACCAGTATCATTCTCAGTAAGAGAAGGCTAGGAAGTAAAATAAACAAAGGCCAAGCCTTTTATCACTAGTAGACATATGTTTTCTGTTTCTAATTTTAGGCCATTACCAGACTGTTTTTCCTAATATTGAAGTTCATAAGCCTATTGACTTGTATTATTGGCCAACATTGTACACATTGAATTTGAATCACTGTTAGCCCACCATCGTCCCTGAGTTATACATGTTGAAAAAAAAAATCCAACCCCAAAGGGTATGGAATATGCCAGTGTCTTTTTCCTTTCACAGCAGCTTAATTTTCATTTCGTCCTGAATATCCAGCGCCCTATTTGTATCAAGGACTATTATGTCGGTCTTTTCCTTATAAGCCTCCTGAAGATTTGTCCAAGAGAACCATACATTGTATTTATCAAAATCATGTCAGTGCTCTGTGAATCTTACTTGTTTTTTTGTATTGACTGTCTCCCTTGTTCTCTCTCCAGCCAAATTGTTTGTCTCTGTCTTATAGTGATGGAGTAACGACGGAATCTGTACAAGTAATATCGGTAATACTTTGTATTTACATATTTGTGGCATTCTTGAAATCTTCTATTATAAGTTCCCTCAATTAGGTTTTTATGTATATGTAATTCAAGAACCCATCTGTGTCCTGAAAAGTAAGAAGAAAATGTTGAAGTTTTGTGACAGTACACGATATAATCATTTGATTGGTTTCTCTCTAGGGAAGGGTCAATGGGAGGGTCAATTTTTTCAAATATTTTATCTTAGGTTGATTTTATGTCAGTCTTTCCCTTATAACTATAAGCCTCTGAAGATTTGTCCAAGAGAACCGTATTTATCAAAATCATGTCAGTGCTCTGTGAATCTTACTTGTTTTTTTGTATTGACTGTCTCCCTTGTTCTCTCTCCAGCCAAATTGTTTTGTCTCTGTCTTATAGTGATGGAGTAACGACGGAATCTGTACAAGTAGTATCGGTAATACTTTATTTACATATTTGTGGCATTCTTTAAATCTTCTATTATAAGTTCCCTCAATTAGGTTTTTATGTACATGTAATTCAAGAACCCATCTGTGTCCTGAAAAGTAAGAAGAAAATGTTGAAGTTTTGTGACAGTACACGATGTAATCATTTGATTGGTTTCTCTCTAGGGAAGGTTCAATGGGAGGGTCAATTTTTAGCTCACCGGGGTGAGCTATTACGATGGTGGTGTGTCCGTCGTCGTCTGTCGTTTCGTAACCGCCGGAGCTATTGATCTGAATCTCGGTACATATATACCCGTAGGTCAGATGACCCATCACACCAAGTTTCGGTTCGATTCGACTCTTAGCTTGGCCACCAGGTGGCGGAAACCGAAAACACAAAAAGTGCAATAACTCCTGAACTAATGACTAGATCTTCTCCAAATTTGTATCAAAGGTGTATCTAATAAGAATACATAACATATATAACGGGTTTTTGATTTGACCTACTTTTCAAGGTCACAGAGGTCAAAGTTCGACAAAAGTAACGAACCTGCCACAGTTCGTCATTATTTCACAAAGCGACTTGATATCTTGCATAAACATGCATTGGAGGGGTACCTTTAAAAATGCCAAGTTTCGGCCTGATTGGACATCCAATATGGCTGTTACTCAGGAACGACTTGACGTAGAGTGCTGAAATTTGATATTTACCTCCCTCTAGATGACCTTTACGTGCATGTCGAATTTCGGCGTGATTTGACTTCCAACATGGCCACCAGGTGGCGTAACCCGAAAATCGTCAAAGTGCTGTAACTCAGGAACGACTTGACCCAAAGCGCTCCAATGGGCTATGTGGCCCCCTGCAGATGACCTTTATGTGCATGTGAAGTTCCGGCCCGATTGGACATCCAATATGGCCGCCAGGTGGCTCCCAAATCATCAAAGTCCTACTCGGGAATGACTTGACCCAGATTGCTCATCCCTCTTTCATTAGACTATTATGTCCAACCCGGTGAGCACATGGTCCATGGACCATTTCATTTCAAATATTTTATCTTTACTTAGGTTGATTTTTGAAATTGATTCATCCGAAATGACCTGCACTTTATCAACAAAATGTTAGTGCTGTGACTCACTTATTTTTACTGACTCTATATCCCTTTTTCCTCTCTCCAGTCAAAATGTCAGTGTCTTAACTGAAGGAACAATTCGACGGATTGTGACTCACAGGGAATGGCGTGGATGACGGGGGAAATCTGTGGTGTAAACGGAAACCACAGCTTTGGATTGCACTTCTTTCTTCAATTTTTTTCAGTTTCACATGATTTCAAGTATAAAAACCGGTATCAACTTTGTCTTCTCTCAGAAATTGTGAATGTCGTACAGTTGCTTTCATGTTTCTGGAATTGAAAGAGAGATTTTTTTTCAAATATTTCTTATTAAGAATGTATATCATTATAAGTTTTCCATTTTCAATATCCTCCATCTTGAAATTTGTAAAACCTCTATTGTCAGAAGTTCTGATTGTCATTATGCATTGGCTTTCATTGCTCTGATATTATGAGGACATATCATGTATTGTATGATCACAGTTAGTTGCTTGTTTTATTTAGCTTAGTGCATCATTTCAACACATCATCATTGCATGGTAGTTGAACAAAAGTAATTGATTATGAAAGTAATATATACTAGAGTGCCTGTTGTAGATACTAAGTCAAAGGTTGTGGGTTCAAATCCCACCGGAGACTGAAATCTCTGTGGTGTAATGGTATCACATTGACTGTGTCTTCACAGATGGATGACATTCTTTAAATAAAATCTCTGTTGTCAGAAGTTGTGATTGTCATTATTAGCTTTCACTACTCTGATATGAGGACATCTGCATGTATTGCATCATCACAGTTAGTTGCTTGTTTTATTTAGCTTAGTGCATCATTTCAACACATCATCATTGCATGGTAGTTGAACAAAAGTAATCGATTATGAAAGTAATATATACTAGAGTGCCTGTTGTAGATACTAAGTCAAAGGTTGTGGGTTCAAATCCCACCGGAGACTGAAATCTCTGTGGTGTAATGGTATCACATTGACTGTGTCTTCACATATGGATGGCATTCTTGAAATAAAATCTCTGTTGTCAGAAGTTGTGATTGTCATTATTAGCTTTCACTACTCTGATATGAGGACATCTGCATGTATTGCATCATCGCAGTTAGTTGCTTGTTTTATTTAGCTTAGTGCATCATTTCAAAACATCATCATTACTGTTACCTGGTAGCCTATAGTACTGTACATGTAGTTAAACCATTACATGCACTTGATTATTGTAAAACAACAGTTCCTGCCAGACATGGACACAAAGTCAAAGGTTTTGGTTTCAAATCCCACCAGGGATTGAAATCTCTGTGGTGTAATGGAGTCGTATTGACTTTACTGTGTCTTCACAGTTGGTGGGCATTGTTCTATGACATACCTACATTGTTTTAAATTGTATTAAACCATCACACATTTTCCAGTTGTTCTGTGCGGTGATAATTTGCATCATTCTTACATTAACAATTGCACACATTCAATTCAATGAGCAGTATACATGTACCGGTAATTGGTCGATATCTAAAACAAAATCAGTTTGTCTTTCAAAAGTAATTGTGTTTTGTTATATGTCACTGTCAGTAAGTGATGCACAAAAGTGGTGTGAATAATTTAAACAGTTAACTTTCCCTTTCATTTTAGGTTGCAATCACAGCCTCAACCGGAATGGCAGCCAGCATTCTCAATGACGATGAACTCAAAGTGTGCACGTTGCACAAATTCACCGGAATTGAGGATGGTCGTTTTTCTCGGGCCGAGATAATCCATCGGTCAGAACATCCAGATGAGTATTGTATTGAAAGTACAATCCGAAGAATACGCTCTACAAAAATTCTGATTGTAGATGAAGTGTCCATGGTATCGAAAGAAGTTTTTGAACAAGCAGAGTTGGCGTGCAGGGTTGTCAATGAGAGGAATAAATATTTCGGAGGAATTCAAGTAATCCTTTGTGGCGACTTTCTCCAACTGCCACCAGTGCCCAATGACGATTACATGGACCATGGGGAATATGCATTCAGCTCATCAATTTTCCGTAATTGCATTCACCACCATATCCATCTTCAGAAAGTTTTCAGGTGAATATCTTTTTCCAATTAACATCAACAATGGTTAGTGTACCTGTAGTTTGATTCAGACATTTCTCTTGCTACTTGTCTACACCCTTTAGATACGTATCTGAAACATCAGACAGAAATTAACAACGTTTTGAACATACAACATTCACATGCATCCGTACTTATTTTATTATACAGCAGCCTCTACTGATTGTTGTTGGTTCATGTAATGATCTCAATGTCTTCTGCTGCATCGTGCAAAAGGTAAATTTCAGTCAGTCTCCTTTCTTTTAGACAAGATCAGCTTGATTTTGTTCAAGCAATCCAAGATATACAGTATGGGCATTGCTCTGACATTGTAAGGGATGTTATGGATCAGCTTGCCAGACCTATGAGTCGACAACCACCTCAACCCACGCACATATATGCCTTACGATATGATGCAGCATTACACAATGACAAATGTCTTAAAGATGTTGAAGGTATGTATGGCCTACTCTTGTATCTTTGATGAAACTTTTTAAGTACATGTGATTCATTACAGTAGGCGTACCTATTTGAAGTTTATCATGGTACATGTACTCTACCTTCTTCGCCTTTGGGGCATTGAAAGTGAATGGCGATGTTTTCTGAAGTCCTGCGTTCGACTTCCTGGCAGATGACTTGCTTGACTGGCAGAGGATTATGCTGTTTGTTGTTGAGGCATAGTTGGCATAGTTGGGATGAGTAGTATTGCCATTAAATAGACCCCTCATCTGGCAGAAATGATTTTCAACCAGATCTGTGTTGAATCTGAAATTGGATTTAGCTGCATGAAAATTTGTTGATTATAAATACACAAAGAATCAATAATTAGATTTTTCCCTGATTCACCTGCAGCAAATTTAATTACATTTGGCCAAATTTGGACAATAATTGCCTTGCCTTGAGGGGACTACTCCTGAATGCGGAAACCTGGTGAGGTGCATTTTGCATACTTCTGGGAATGTACACAGTAGGCAGAGCATATCATCAAGGCATTTCCGTGATGGGAGCTGCCTTTGTCCCTCTCCTTTCTTTGCATCGTCTCTCCAGTCGTCGAAGTACTCTCTCACCTAATGACAAGAAAAAGGGGACTTTAATAAACTCTATAAGCCTACATGCATAAATGTTTCACATTTGCAAAACTCAGCTTGACTAACTTATCTACCTTCCGGTAGTGCAAATATTATAATCATCCTGTTTACCGCATACTCACCTTTTGCAACTTTTCAAGCCTGTCGTCTTCACAAGATCTGACTGGTCTTGGGTCCCGAAAGATTGATATGACAGCACTGGTTTGCTCCAGGAACGCAATTGTGGATTTCAGGTCTTCTCTCCCTTTAGCCTCGGCATACTTCGTCATCAGGTGTAACATGTCTGCGTCCAGCATTTCCTCCGCAAGGTGATTCCTCATTTTCTCGCTTGTTGTTGGAAATAAGTGGGAATCCGTCACCTTGCGATGGAGTGGGCGAGAATTGACCTCACGGTCCCACATCACTGCAGCAACCCAGTGGCTCCAACAGATGTGCCTCTCATCTTTTTTCATTGCTCTTTGGTTTGATGTGTCAAGGCCTGACGTCAGACAGCTGTTCCTTAGCTTCTTCATGACATGGCTGAAATCTTGTACATGCGCAATGTGTTGGGATGGATCGATGAGACTGAAACTTATGTAGTTAGAGTCTTGGGGAAGGCCTGCAAAATGCATTGTCATGAACGATCGATTTTGTTCCCCGCCATCCTGCATGATGAAATCAACATGGAATCCCCAATCAGATAAATTGGCAATCACATCCCATATCAGCACAAACAGCTTGTATGCCTTGACATTATCCGTTGGAAAATGTGCCACAGGGAACCTGAAACCAGTGTACCCGAGGAATGCGATCTGTAGAGCATGAGACGCCATTGGTTTTCCACATGTACTTTTCATTATGGTACGGACACTGTCCCCTTCAATGCCAGTTTCGACAAATCCGACCAGTTCGTTGTCGTTCCCATTTCTTCTCATCACAAGATCTTCTTGGATTTTGCATTCATCATGTAGCACTCCGCCGTAATATCCTGCTGTTGATAGTTCATTCTGTTGAGCTGTCTGCCACATCCATTGTAACATCTCTGGAATCACTCCTGGCTTTTGGTATATGGAGTTCTTGTATTTTATCAGAGTTTTTCCTGATGGCAAGACTAAAATATTGCTATCTCTCAAATCAGAATAGGACTTTCGGTCTCTGGCGTACAAGTTCAAGCAAATCTTTATTGTCTCATTGTCCCACCGCCTTCCATTTGGATTTCTCTTCAACATTTCTTTCTGTATCATAAGGAAGTCCTTCATTTTTTTGGAAGCACCTTTGAAAACAGTGTCCAAAACCATTTCGAGATCATTTTCATCTTCCTTGCTGAGTTGTATTAGGTCGTCTACATTTTTCATCCCGTGAATGCCTTTCTTACATGGGATGCAACTATCATATACTGACAGAATGTTGAGAACTTCTCTACAACATTTTACTCTCACGTATGTTCCATTGATATTGTCACTTCCTTGCTTCACAACCTTGTCCTGTACAGCTGAATTCAGAATATACTGTGCTGTGTTATCAACATTCATGCCAATGCAAATCCTCAATTTCCTCAACGCTTCGACCAAGCCATGAACTTCGTTTAGTGTGGTTGGGCTTCGGCAATTGATTTGCAGCTCGCTCAAATCAATGTCCTTTTCACGAACGATCAAATGAACTGTCTCTGTCTTGAAGTTAATGATGACTTTCTTCATGACATTGTTGCCATTACATTGTATGCCAGTTGCAAGCAAGAATTCAAATTTTCCATCGTCAATACCCTTTCCGGTTGCATACCCACATGACTCTTCCTTCAAGTAATTGGTTATTGTTGCTACTATGATATCTGGACTTTTCTCTCCATGAAATTCAGAACAGTTCGTCTTCTCTTTTATGCCAGAGTACATTACCACGGATTTCCGAACTCCATCACATGTTCTGCTGGTGTATCTGCTGGTGACATTGGGGAAAATTTTCAAAAGTTTCTTCCCAAAAACGCTTGGACTTTCTGGCATCCCACCCATCTTGGACACAGCTGCTTGATACTTCTCGTAAACAAAGGAACTGTCAACTTCATGTTTACGTACTTCTCCAAACTCTTCAAGCAGCCTGCAAAACAAGATGAGATATTTTTTTAAGTCCATGAAAGTACACAATTATTTTAAGCAGAAATAATTATATTAAAGTGGTGCACCAAATTCTCTTCAGGTCCTTCTAAGATGTATCATGCCAAGGACAGTGGAGAGGAAAGATTTCTACAGAAGTGTCAGGCAATGAAGAAACTGGTGTTGAAAGTCGGAGCACCAGTAATGTTACTGGTAAACTTATCAGATGTTCTGGTCAATGGTCTCAGAGGGCACATAGTTGAGCTGAGGGATGATGGAGTTTTAGTACATTTTGAGACTTTGAAAAGGCATGTCCTGATTGATAAGTATGTCTTCAGAATCTATAGTAAGCAGGAAGGTAAAGTTGTTGCTGCTCGGCATCAGATCCCATTGCTGCTCTCATATGCAGTTACTGTCCATAAATCACAGGGAGCCACACTAGATGCAGTGGTGGTTGATGCGAAACAGATGAAAAGACCTGGTCAGTTAGCAGTGGCAATCAGTCGAGTCAGAAGAAAAGAGAACATTCAAGTATTGAACTTCAACCCAAGACTTGTAGTACCACCCAATGAAAAAGTGATACGCTTCTACCATGCACCTGCTGCCAATGTTGATGGTTGCAGAATCGAACCATGCTGTCATGATGCTGAAGTAGATGTGGAACGAATTCAAAAAGAGGAAGACTCATCTGTGCTTCATAATCATGAGGTCAATGACGACCAGGAAATGTTGACAGAAGAAGACGTAATGAACATGTACGAAACAGGACAAGGGAAAAGCTTAGAAGAGGAGGGCATAGATTTACATAATATACTGGAGAGGATGAAAGGAAACCAGAGGCCAATTACAACGGAACAGAACCAAAAGATTGAATTTATAGACTTTTTGAGTAGCAATGACAAATCCACATATTTCTTCACCAAGCAAATGGAAACAATTAAATCAATAATAGGATCATACTCCAACAGTGATCTGGAAAAGAACAAAATTTGGACAGGAGTGGGCAGGAAATGTTTCCTTCATCTGGTGAGCCCTGAGTACCTATGTGATGCCACAAATCTCATTGGTGAGAAACCAACCTCCGTGAATACACGTGTTTTGATGGAAATTTTCAATGAAATCAGGTCAGTTATTCTAGAAAAGATGAGCAAGGAAAAGGTCACAAATGATGACAAAGCAACAGAAGAAGGGAGGTTCAAAAAATTTCCGTTGGCGATCAAGGAACAATACATTACATTGGGGGGTGGGTCATTGCTACATTGAGACATCAGAAAAGGAAATATGTTTTGGACAACATGAATTCAGAAATAGATGAAGTCAAAATTCGGAAGTGCAATAAAATGAGGGAGGTTGAACTTCTCAATGAGCTAGAATCTGAGCAGAAAGCTTCAATTGGCAGTGAAATTTTCAGAAAACAGAATATAAGAGGAGGATTATTAACCATCAAGGGAAGTTCACTGGAATTCTTCATCAACTTGGATAAAGAGTTGAGGTCACTAGAGACCTTCAGCAATCTCAGAAAGTACGGGTCGTCAATGCCGGCCGTTGTATTCCACAGTCTGTCGACTTCTGAAAGCCTCACATCGGAATGGCAAGCACTTTTTCCTGTTGAAAGCAACAGAGCTGTTTTGGTTTCGTTATTCAGAGAGGTGGTACAGAAGTATTGCAACATGTCATGTGCACAACTTAGAAGAGAGTTCCTAAGGGAAATCAAGTCAAAGAAAGAGGAGGCACACCGAAAGCAGATCAAGATTAGAAAGCAAAAGGAAGCAAAGAAAGCATTCAATTTCAAAACAATTGTAAAAGATACTTCAAAGAACATGTTGGCAAGCCACCGGAGAATGCAATCGGAAGTAATAAACTCAAAAGATTTCTTGATCAACAATTTCTCGAAAAAAGAACTGATTCGACTAAAACAAGCATACGACATCAAAGACTCATCACTAAAGACAAAGGATGACATTAAATCTGCACTCTAGAAGCAACAATCATAAAAGTGGACAGTATTGCTCATCCAGAGCATTTGTCAACAACTTGGACCACCAAATGCCCCAAAAAACCGAAATTAGATCCGCAGCCAATTGAAGACATGTACCCTTGTGGATTGTGTGCAGGTAACTGTATAGACGACTGTGTACAGTGCGATGGTTGCGACCTGTGGCACCACAACCACTGTGTAAACTTCGATGCAAGAGAATCGGAAGAGAATGATGTTTGGTTATGCAATCACTGCATTGACCAAATAATGTTGTAATTGGTAAGTGCCAGGGCATTCATTAAGCCGGCGTATGGCGTCTGTATTACGCATGTAAACTACAGAAATGTTTGCATAAGACTTTCTCAATTTCAGATGCCAGGGAATCGAGTCTCAGATCCTCTAATTTTCTACATTTTCCTGGGGAGGTTCCCCAGACCACCCCGCAGATTCGGCGCCGATGAGGCACGCCGTGCGGCGAAGGCACAATAGGCCCATATTCATAAAACTACTTGTGTCTAAGTGTGAAACTTATCTTTTGTTCAACACAAAAGATAAGTATCATACTTTGACTTAAGTATGTTTATGAATATGGACCCAGGCCCCATATTCATAAAGCTACTTAAGTCTAAGTATGATACTTATCTTTTGTGTTGAACAAAGGATAAGTGTCATACTTAGACTTAAGTACCTTTATGAATACGGGGCCTGGGGCCGTATTCATAAAACTACCTAAGTCTATTAAAGTGTGGCACTTATCCTTTGTTCAACACAAAAGATGAGTATCACACTTTGAGACTTATAATAATAATAATAAGCAAGAAGTCAATCTCCAGAATTCACGAATATTCGTCCCCAACCGGGGTCTTTTTCAAGTGGAACTTTACAATCTGAAACTATAGAAAAGACTGAGCTGAAACCAGAATGTAGAACTAACACCTGTAGACAGGATGAGTAGGCAATTTAAGGAAAGAATAGTGTCCAAGCACCACGGATGGTTGCTGGACCTCATTAAGAGAGTGGATGTAATTAAGGAAAGAAAAGTGTCCAAGCCCCATGGATGGCTAGTGGACCTAATAAAGAGAGTGGATGTAATTAAGGAGAAACTGATTTAGCTGAAAGAAAAGGGTTTAATAAATACACTTCGACTTAAGTATGTTTATGAATACGGGTCCAGGTGCCTCTACCTTCAGAACCTATCCCCCCTATTGGTGCTGTAGCCCAATGAAGAGATAGATAGATAGATACACTTTTATGGGCCGATTTCACAAAGGGTGTTTAAGACTTAGACGCGTGTAACTTCACTAAATGCACGCATTTCCACCATACATTTGACGAAGTTACACGCGTCTAAGTCTTAAACGCCCTTTGTGAAATCGGCCCTATATTTTCATCGGTACGAAATATACAGTTAACATGAGCTTTATATTGAGCTCTTAGACCGATATCAAACAAAGGTAGAATAACAAAGGAATAAAAGAAAATTTACAAAGGAATGTAGGGCCTACAAGCAAAGTATTTGACAGATTAAAAGTACGAACTATATAAAAGAGCATTTGAGGTAAAAATGAGATAAGACTACAAAAACGAGAAGACTAGGATTAGAAACGACTAGAACTTACAAATAAGAAGACTAGGATTTACACATGGCACACATGCACTTTTTACCTTACCATGTGGCTAGGAGCCCGGCTAGGAGACCTTTAAAAGTTCGAAAATTCTCGGCATCCCTCATGCATTGTGGAAGTTCATTCCACAGTTTGGCACGAAGCTCTTTACCGTAGTTTTCGCGTTTAACAGTTAGAATATGTTTGTTTCTAGTACGGAGGTTGTGACCTGTATTTTTTGCAGGTGGAATAAGATCAAAGAGGTATGAAGGGGCATTGTTTGGTGGAAATTTTGTACACTTCCTCCGCAATTCGTCTTAGCCTGCGGAGGTGGAGGGAAACTGAGTTGTCCTTGGACAGGAGAGACTCGTAACCACTTTGATAATCTTGGTAAATTTAGTTCCTCCAGTTTTTTGTTGTTACCTTCACTACAGAAATGCCATAACAGGACAGAAGTTAAAATTCGATTTGACAAAAGACTGGTAAATTACTTTGCTGCAGTTAATAGGAAGATGTTTACCGATCCGTCTAAGCACATTAATTTGTCTGGCTGCTTTCTTTCATATGATAGAGATGTGTGTGTCGAAGTTTGGTAATCGATTGTTACATTGAGTAGTTTGACGCCATTTGTGCATTCAATCATCAGTACCCTGGACCCTGAAGGTAGGGTGTTTGCAGTGAGTCTTTTTACCAACAGGAAGGCATTGAAACTTTCCAGGGTTGGCCTCCATCTGGTTGTCTGTGAACCAGTCAACCAGGATACTGCCCTCAGAGTCCAGGGTGTGTTTCATAATTTCGAAGTTTTTATTATGATATGTAAAAGTGTTGTCATCGGCATAGTTATATAAGTTAGTATCACAGATTGAGTAAGATATGTCATTGATAAAAATGTTAAAAAGGATGGGTCCAGCAATTGAGCCTTGTGGTACAAATGTACTCCTTTGATCAATGGTGGGAAAAGGTTTTGGGTATTACTCATCTTACGCAGTTGTTTCCGGCCCGACACATAACTATCCAGCAAGGCTACCGCTGATTCCGAAAGATGTTCATTCAATTGATACACAATCGCTCTCTCAAAGATCTTCGACTGAATCGGGAGCACACATTGTTTCACACTTGGGAAGGTACACGTGAGGAACATCCTATTTACAGAATTAGTAAGATGTTCAAGGTAGGACGGTTTGATACTTTTCAACGTTTTTATTGAGATATCCAAACCAGTCGCTTTACTATTATCCCGGGCTATTACCTATAACCGACTACCTGCTTTACCGTAACAGTGTTCTGAAACCGGTGCCAATTCCTTGATTTTTTTAACGCTAGTGTGATCTGGTTCTGTCAGGTCACGACCGATGTCCTTGGCCACATGAGAAAAATGTTCATTGAATATATCACACACAGCTTTTTGGTCCGTAATTAATTATCATTTTCAACAAGGAATATATCCTGTCCAGAGTATGTGTTTTTGCTGAGAAAGGGCTTGATGGTAGGCCAAAAATCATTGGATGTCGGCCCACCAGAACATATTTCAAGGAAAGGTGGCCGCGCCGGCCATGTGCTCTCTGTGACATGTCTTCGAATGTGAGGTTGTGACGTGTTTTACAGTTATTAACGGTATATTCTTTTCGGTTGTGACATGACCGTCTTACATAGTTTTGACAAGTGCGACAGTTTGATCAAAGTTGTTCGTGACATCGATGTCTTCAATGTTGGATGTGACATGCCTATTTTTGCTTCAATTTATTTGTGACATGTCATCAATGTTAGATGTGATGTCTTTGGATGTTATATCCAGGTTAGCTGTGAAAAGACTGCCAAAACAGTCAAATGCGACATGTCTTCAAGTATCTGGTTGTGAGTGTTACAATTTAATTATTTTGCTTGTGACATGTTGTCTTCATTTGGTGGATGTTACGTTCCTTCAGTGGTGAATGTGACATATCTTCAGTCTTGTATGTGACATGTCTTCAGTGTTCAATGTTGGTTGAAACATGACAGTCTTCAGTGTTCAATGTTGGTTGAAACATGACAATCCCGTCAGTCAAACCCATGTCAGACTAAGTGTCATGTCTTCTAAGGTACGGTTGCGACGTACCTCACATTCGTACGTTCCCGAACAATTCGTCCGTATACAAAATTCATTCCAAAATAATTCATCCAAAAGTACAATTCGATTCGTCCCTGAGGAAGTTGTTCCCTTCCGACTTGAATTGTATTGTTTCGATTAGCTTGGATTCTTCATTATTTATTCTTCTGGCTTCAATCTGTCAATAATCAGAGGTAAGATGGATTGGCCTGATTGGTCAATTTTGAGAGATGTCTGAAGGCTAACACTGAAGCTGGGACTATTAGTCCAAATAAAATGTCAAGTTTCATGTTGTAACATGTTTTCCGGTCTTTCCATGTTGGATGCGACATGTCCCCATATATTTGAGACTTGTCATCCAGTGCCCAATTCACGGCGGTTGTGACACGTCGGTTATGGCATGTCTTAACTGATCAGTTATGTATGTCAGGTTCTGATATGTTTCACAACCATTGGTACTGGTTCGCTCTACTTTCTCATACAGTGGTCAAGTTGTGACGCAGACGTGCCTTAAACTCCAATGCATATGAAAAGTCTTACAGTCGGTTACAGTACAGGGCCGTATTTAGCTTTTTGGTCCTGGGGGGGCAAAAGCCTCTCTGGGGGGGGGCAGAAGACCTCTTTTATGAAAATCACGTTTTTTGGTTGGCTCTGGGGGGGCAGCTGCCCCCCCGCTAAATACGGCCCTGCAGTATAAAGCTGCATCGAAGGATTATTCAAAGCCCTGTGAAAACCGCCGTGGAATCCGCTAGTGGAAAACAACATTAAAACTTTAGTCTTGGATGTTCCAATCAGTCGTCTTGTCCTGACAGCGTAGGCCTAGTAGACTCTCTTAATGTATTGACATTTGAAGGAACAAAAATACCACCAGACCTATAGTCTTTCTCATTATTTGTGAATTTTGACAGAGATAATAGGTCTGGTTGTATTTTGGCTGCTTCTAATGCCAATACATCAGTGGAGCCTTTCACTCTAATGGAGTGACTTCGAAATGGATCAGTGGTCCCTGGCTCACTCCAAATGAGTGAATTTCACTATCAAGAGAGTACTATCTCACAATGAGTCACATTCAGCTCCAGCTCGATCCTCCAAGTGGTCAGGTAGCTTGTTACAGTCGCAAGTATGATGACGTGTACGCTCGATGGTGAGCTGTTTAGTTTACCATAATCAAGTGCCGTGTAACTTGTGACATTTCTTCCCTTTTCTTAGGTTTTGAACGACATATTCAGTCATAGGCCCTATGACGTCTATCAATCATTATTTAAACAAAAATCAAACAAAAATCATCTACAGTCACGAAAGTTGATACTTTAATTATCTTTAACAGTGTTACAAGTGGTGAAAAATGAATATGAATATGATATGAATATGAATAATGATGATGATGATGATGAATAAACTTTTGCTCTTTCTACACTCCTTTTTGCCGGTGACGACTCCAGACTGCAAGCATCCTGAAAAAAAAGTTGGCAAACAGAACTTATTCAACTGACAATATAAGAAATCAGGTTGTAATGTAATTACTAGTAGCCTAGGCCTATAGCCTCAGACTGTGAGACAGAGCAGAGTGATGTTGGAAGTTTGGGGCTTACAAGGCATATACCACAAAGAAAGCCACAGCATAACATGGTGCGACATCAGTGAGATGTCCTGTCCTGTCACTGCATGATAGAGTCTAAACTTTAAATAAAAGCCTAATCACATGCGGCACAATGCTAAAAAGAAAGAATTTCTTCGGTTACGCACCAAGAAAATAACATAAACTGTGCGTTACTGAACATTTTGCTTGAAAATCGGTGATTGAAGGATTTCAACGACGACCCGACGTGCGACGAAATCGGACGGCATTCGTGTTTGGCGCCCAAAGATCTCCAGCGACGTCAGATTGCGGTTTCTACGGCAACGCGTAACAATAAAGCGGAAAAAGCCGAATTCAACGTCGGCAGTTCTCGGGGACAGCGAGGTATGGAAACTACTTTCATAATTTCTTTTTGATGTTCAGGTACAACTAATGTTACAGACAAAACACTCAAAAAATACATTAGGATAGTTGAATATTTTTAATTCCTTCATCTACTACATCTAAGTACGGTTGGATTGTAGATTTCTATCCAATGATGAGCTCCGAGGCTGTGATCTGCGTAGTCCGCGCATGCGCTCTTGATTTCGAGTAAAGGCAGAGTTCTTTTNAAAAGAGGGCAGCACTGCATGTAAACAACACCATGTGAGTGTAGGCCTAGGAACATTTCTGTAGAGAATAAAAGACAAGAATTTGACCGAAATTATCTTTATTACAATATCGTTTATGCCTGGTTAACATTAGTTTAAGATGAACTTCTGGTGGTTCAGATACTAGAAACTGAGCAATATATGACATGTATGAGTAATATTTGTTTGGCGTCTGCTGTGTTGAGAGTCTGGAAAGTGACGAATAAATTTCAATTCATCCGTTTAAATTCGCTACAACTCATTTATCATTCTTTCCAGCCTCCACACCCTGGCCAACACCCCCTCAACCGCCCCTGACCCGGTAACAAGTGCACTGCAGTGGCAGTCCCATTCATGGCTGCCCATGCAATAGACCACTTGCGCAAGTCGGCCATTACAGCCAGAAGGTGTAAACAAACCTTGGGCCTAGTCATTTAGTGCATTGTGCCGACGGTAAGCACAGGAGCCAACTGTACAAATGCATTAGGCCCCCTAGGGCGAGGCTAATGTTGACACCCTGGGCTGATAAGCGCAAGGGGTCTATGCATTGCAAGCACATCATGACATGTGACATGCTGCATGCATGCAGTTGCAGCACTGCACTGCTCCATCCACCATGTCACGTGCATGTATGTATGATGTAGGCCTACCGTCCCTTGGAAGAATGGAAATATTAAATACAGGAATGGTTAAATTAGAACGATCGAATTGCTCATGCTAGGCCTATCATATGAAAGTCATGTAGGCCTAGCTAGGCTATGACTGAGCGAGGCCTGTCTTATCTTCCTACCACACAGGTCGCTGTGTATCCCCACCACACCACACGACATCGCTGCCGCCAACCATCGGCCTACCATGGAGAAAGAGTTGGTTGCCCTCAGTGAGAAAGAAGATGTGGTGAAGCTGACTGAAGTGCTGTCATCAGTATCTAATGAGGAGGTAAGCATGTTTTCCCAGCTGATGCCTGGACACACCTGCGCCTTTTTGGGGTCGAAAGAGCCATGGTGATGACTTCGCCTATGTGACAAAGAAACCTAAACCTGACATTAGTAGGATCTCTAGAGTGTTTCAACAATCTGGGATAGCCTTTGAATGATCTAGTATTTCATCTGCACATTCGTACTTTCAGCTGGGAAAGTTGATCGATGGGAAAGTATCGCGAGGGCGAGGTGATCCAGTTCCCTTGGTGAAAGCCATATTCTCGGGTAAGTGATGAAGACAAGTCAGTTTTGGAAACCCTTGAGTGACTGCGGTTTGAGGATGAAATGTCATAAATGAGGATTGTGAGGGAGACTGTAAGCTAATCAGTAGTACGCCTCCTTGTATTAGTTGGAACGTTCCTGCAAACACGATACCTACTGTAACTTGAAAAGTTAATTTTGGTTGATTCTCTCATGTGATTCAGGTTCCAAGTCAAGCTCTGTCAAGGATCTAGAAAGACGAACACATGTCTTCAAGCACTGTATCACATTGTTGAGGAACGTGGATGTGCACCCAAAAGTGGCCACAAACCTTGTTGGTTATCTTTTACTTGAGGTAATACTTGTAGTTCTAATGTAGGAATTGGATTCAAGAGAGGAGTCAAGACTGAATCCAGTGAGACATTCTCACATCCATTTTATGTAGCCATGTAGAAGACTTTGGCGAGGAGAAACCACACTTTTAGGAATCAGATCTGGTACTAACATGAAATAGGGAAGGTTTTGTTAGTTGTACATGTACTTCAGCCCTGAATGCTATTTTCATTACTTACCAGATCGACCACCTCCCTCCAAGGTGCCTTGCAGACCTTGCTGGTTCGTATGTCGATGCCATTAAAACAAGCTGCACCAACAATGGGAAGTAAGTACTTGAGTCAATGCTGCAGTCAATGCCCCATGCAGTTCTACATATTAACCTGAGAGCGAAACACAAACTGAAGTACAAAGAGTTTTCAAATCGAACGATATTTTGGTCTTTGATATCTTAAACACGTTCCTCTTCAGATATCTGGAGCTCTTTCCCAAGATCTTGTCTTCGCTGGAGTTAGTGGAAGTTGTCCCATACCAGGGGAGCGAAATGAAGGGGAGTGAATATAAGGGTAATGTCCTGAACAGTCTCTGCTCTGCTAGGTAAGAATGACCGCAGTTGGATCAACATGCACACACTGTGAGAGTTCAATTGACCAATTCCTAAATTCAAAATTCACCTTGACCATTCCTTCTTCAGATGGGATCAGAAATCAGTCATCTACCTCGCTGCCATGTTCCGTGATGTCACTCTCAGCTTGGCGGAGCTGAAGTTTGTCCTGGAGAAGATAATTCGTATGTTCCCCGACTTGGATCTTGAGGAGCTGCCACCTCTTGTTTTCCAGTTGTTGCTCTTGTCCACGAAAGTAAGTCGAGGTCTGTATTGGATGATATCAACATGGACGCCTCGTTTAACATAGGCCATTGGATCATCTTTTTTTGAAGATGGGGATTTGGCCTAGTGGTTAAGGCGTGCTGCCCCCTAGTGCTGGCGATTGATGCCTTATGCGAGGGTCCGTGGGTTCGAATCTGGTAGTTTCACCTTAGAAACCCATTTCTATTTCATATTCATGGATGATATCAACGGGGGTTAAAGACATGTTGTGCAGTCAGTCAGAAAGTGTTTGTTACGGAGCAGATATAGAGTATTTGATGGTCATCTCCAACTGTGATTGATCTGATTTTCAGGGTCACAAACAACTTGTTTTGGATGGCATCATCTCATTCTTCAACAATCAAGAAGAAAATAACAAAGGAAAAGACATCGACCCGTAAGTGTCTGATATGTCTGTGTGTCTTTAATTCTAAAGGATATATCCCAGTCCTGGTAAGTGTCAAAGTGTTGAACTCTCAAACCCATTTCTGACTTCTCTCCCTGCATGTTACAGTGAGAGTCTGGATCTGTGGGAAACTGACAACAGCATGGACCAGATTCGCCAAACAGAGGGCACCATCATCCTTCATATTACATTTGCTGCTAAGCAGGACCAGGAGATTACAAAGGAGTTCCTCAAAAGTCTGAAGGTACTGAACTGATGAAAGAGTAGATCGGGCTTGAGCCCTCTGGGTTGATATAACAGCGGGGCTGGCATGCTGTGACTTTGTAAATCACGACCTATATACATGGCCTCCAACTACACAGCAAGTTACATTCTGAACAGATGTGTGTTGCTGCGGAGGGGGTGGGGTAGGTATGAACTTAAGAGGTTTTGTCATCCTTATTTTCTTACTTTCAGGCTGCCCAGCAGAGCTGTGTGAGTAAAGTGCTCTCCCCATTTAGCCTCGCTCTGATGTTATCCCTTGGAAAGTTCGATGAGCAGGTAAGGGGTATGGCAAGCGTCAGTGGAAAAAGACTGGCAAGCTTAGTTAAACCCTGGAAACTCTCTGTCCTCGTCAAGTGATGTGTTTGCCACTTCCGTTTCTCATCAAAGGTCATGCTGAAGTTACAGAGGCGGCAATTTCTGTGTAGCTCAGGCATCCTATGAGGTAATCACTTACAATCTCCAAGGAAAACTCTCACGTTCCCGTCTCATGTTCATTTCAGCTGTTTGACTTTCTGAAGACCACGGTGTTGAAGAGTTACAAGGAGAAGGATAAATACAGTGAGTCATGGTGGGTTCGTGAGATGTATCCTGACGTGGTGGATGTAGCAAGAACGGTTCTGGAAACTGTCAAAAACAGGTTAGTGATCTGTTGTGCTGAATTCAATCTATGACTGGATGATAATAAATTAGCTGAATGAAAATCGCCCTATTGCCAAGTAGTTAGACTTTCAAAGTTGAGCAACACCCGTCACCCATGCTGATTGGGTGGTAATATGTTCTTGAGCAATCTAATGACTTGCAACTAGTCTGTGGATCAGTCACATGGGGATGTGTGGTTACTTTCAGCACATTCGGCTGGGATCATGTGACCCAGGGCCTAGTCCATCTGGGCTTTCTCATGATGGATTCATTCGGTCCTAAATCAGCATTTGGTAAAGTTGTGACGAAACCTCCACCCGATGCTGTGACACCTGTCAATCATGCCTGTCACCTCGGAGCCAAAGTCATTCAAGAAACCTTCAAGGTATGTATCCAATCTCTAGATAGTCATTGGACAGCATCTCTTGCTTCTTTCCTTCTGATGTACACGTAAACCTCGCCAGCTGCATCCCTCTGCTTCTGCTGCTGTAAGAGTTGAAAATGATCGTCCAGTTACGCTGCCAGGTGCTAGTTAGAATGTGATGATCCGTTGTTGTAGTTTTTCATAATCCAGACACCACACAAAAGTTGTCTGTTGTCTGTCATCAGGCCTCCACATTGATTCAGTTCTAGTTTTATGTTCTGTAGCTTCATGAAGCAGTCAGGCCAGAGATTTTGGAGCAGATTTTAAATCGTGTTGTCATCGCCTCTACACCAGTTGGTCACTATTTAGGTGAGTGAAGATCATGTTAGATTGCTTGTTTTACATGTAGCTGGAAACTTACTGAATCGGGCTAGGCCTATGCGGACACGGTCGTCTGCTTCTTGTCTGGGAGTAGTTTGAAAGATGTCTTCGAAGGCCAGCTCTTGTACTGTAGGCCTACATCTAGCAACAATGAACAAATGGCGTCTCTGAATGGAAGTGCAGACAGGGTCACCAGTAAAACAAGGTGCCATGTCCTTGGGTCAGCTTCTTCATCTGTTTCTCCCCACTTCAGATCTTCTGTCAGCTATGGTGATGGAGGCCCCATTGATCTTCTTAGAGTCATTACCGAGGATCCGTGAGACAATGGACAACTTGGCATTCCTTCCCGTTGCTACGGCTGAAGGTTTATTACACGCCCTCCAGCCCCTGATGAAGATTAGCATGGGTCTGAAAGACTCACTCATCATTCTCCTCAGAAAGTCACTCTTTTCAAGGTGAGGCAAATTCTCATAAGTCTCCATCACAACACCTGCTCACCAGTTTCATAGTCCTTCTTAGATACAACTGTGTTTCTGTTCTTTCACAGGCAATTAGAGTCACGTAAGATTGCCGTCGGAGGCTATCTTCTCCTGCTCAAGCATTTCAGAGTTCTTGGAAGTCTTCCCTCCAGTCAGCAAGCCAGCCAGTCACTCTCATCTAGTCAGGTGAGGTTGTTAAGTGTAAAGTGTATTAAGAATGCTCAAAGTCTTGGACACGTCATTGTTCATTTGTAATACCAATATTGAGAACCTGAGGAGTCATAAAGGATGCATTTTATGGACCTAAAGCAGAGAATTAATTGACCATCACATCTGTTGTAGGTTGAAGTCCATGGTCAATACAGTGCGGCCACTAATGAAGGTTTCTGTTTGGAGATTTTGGGGAATCTCAGACGGTGTCTGTCTCAGCAAGCTGATATTCGTTTGATGTTGTATGAGGTATGTTTTCATTGCCTAGTGTACTGTAGTGCAACCAAGAGTACTCTTATTGTACCATATATCTTATCGTACTCTTATTGTACCATACAGTCTATAACCAAGAGTACAATTGTATACCGGTAATCAAGTATACAAGCATATCCCAGTACCTTGATATTTTGGTCAGTTACTTGTTTCCCAATAGGAAGGTCACTTTTGAAGCTTGTGTGCAATCAGTCACTTAGTTCAAAACGACGGCCTTCTGGGCAAAGCTAACAAATCCTGTGCTAATTGAAGGTCCTTTGACTGTAGGGATTGTATGAAGTGGTCTATAGGAACTCCCAGCTTGCCATCCCAACCATAGAGATGCTTTATTCACAACTGATGAAGTTCTATGAGAAAGGAGACGATGTCCAACCTCCAGTGAAACTTGAGCTATGCATCTTATCTCAGGGAGACCAGGTGTATGTGTCAGAACCCTTGGTAAGTATCACTCATCATAGCCCCTTTATCAATGACAAGATGTATTTGACCAGTGGCACATTTCAGATTCTTAGGAGATTGCAAGATCACCACCAAAACAGAACTCGACACGTACCCCTGCCGCTCACACCAATTCACTCATAGGTTTGATGATATTCTGCAGGGAATGCTCGTCAATTCGATCCAGCTGTGTTTCCGACGGTCTCAGGAAAGCCAAGGGGAGGAAGATCTCAGGCCATATCAGGAGATCTTGGAGTCCTTAACACGGAGGATGATCAAGTCAGAGATGGAGGACTTTGAATTGGTGAGTAAAAATCTTATATATGGGAATGTATACATTGTGTGGGACTCTGGGGCATGCCGCTGACCATAGAAGCCCCCTTGACAGACTTGGGACTCAGGATCTGTCACTGAACATAGAACCCCCCCTGGATGGACCTGAGACTCCTCAGTTAAGTGACTCCTCAACTTTTTTGTTCCTGTAGGATAAATCAGCTGATTTTAGCCGAACGACAAGTGTAGGAGTAAAGAACAACATCTTTGCGATTCTCGTCCTGGGAATCTATGAGGCTCTTATTGAGTACAATCTGATGAGTGGAAAACTAAGGTGAGACACTTTAATATATTAATACTATAATTACGCAGAAAAAATAGTATAATTCAACAGAAAAAATACAATAATTGCACAGAAAATGTGGTATAATTCAGCAGAAAAGAAACAGTATAATTCGGTGAAAATACTATCATTCAGTGGGAAATAATAATTCACCAGAAAAAAAAACAGTATAATTCACCAGATAAGTCATTATAAAAATACCATAATTCAGTGAAAAAATAATATAATTCTCTCCTCCAGACCTAGCGGTTACGATGATGTGATAGGTTTGTTTAACAACCACAAGAAGCTCTGTGATGTTCTCAAGGAGAAAGCTGCTGAGGCTGCTGGGAAAAAAGGCCGTGTAGCAGCGGGGCCTAAAAACCGGGAGAACTTACTCTCGTTGAAGAGTTTGGCAGACACACTTGGGGAAACTTTTAGGTAAATGTATTAATTGCTGATTCTGAATGCTGTACGGTAAATGAAGGGGATATTACTGGTAATGAACAGGCTACAATGGATTGTCCAAAAATCAATAGCAAAATCTACCACTGAGATCGCAGCTAAAAATTCTTGTACCCCCGTAAGTTAGAACTTTGCTACTGTTCACTTCTTCTATTTCCCTGTTCCTCATTGGAATTATACCTTTGTGTCTGTAATTCAGTGAAGACTCGCAAACTATCCATCCA
>NMRB01000402.1:87064-100417 GCA_002633025.1 Notospermus geniculatus
TTGCAATCACAACATTATTGCCAATGAATATTGATCATTCCAGTAAATGACCCAGACTGTTCTG
The DNA here is from genome assembly GCA_002633025.1 of Notospermus geniculatus. Classification (NCBI taxonomy): domain Eukaryota; kingdom Metazoa; phylum Nemertea; class Pilidiophora; order Heteronemertea; family Lineidae; genus Notospermus; species Notospermus geniculatus. Next base: position 87,129 of record NMRB01000402.1, read on the forward strand.
TCTGATTACAATGATTACATGTCTTGGTGTATATCTAAGCAGTTGGCCTACTTGGTTTCTCCACTGATTTACAAACAGTCATGTTTTATGTGTCAGTGTTGATTTTGTAATTACTCACTGATCAGTGTGCTTACATCATCATGTCTGCATGTACACGATGTACGGTAGATGAAATGGGACATGACAATCATCAGATCCATAATCCCATCCAACAGGCACGAAATGTGACCATCTCATGCTGTTGAGGCCAGTGTATTTTTCGCTATTGTGGCAGATTAATGAGTTTCATTCAGTAGGCCTTTCATTTCAAACCAGTAAATCATTCCATTCAAATACCGTACATTTACAAGGTGGGCCAAAAAAGTGTTCCTTCCTTGTTGCTGGGCACCGGATTGTATTGTGTTCATTTCTACCTCATCAAGAATGGGGACAATGAAGGTGAAAATACCTGAGTGACTCACTAGTGCATGGAGGTCAGAAGCATTGCTCCCTATTATTGTAAAAGATTACATTGTCGGGCAATAATTGTTTATGTAAGATTGTGGGAGTAGGCCACAACCAAAACCTGGGCAGTTTAGGCAATGGGGCATGTCTGTTGTGGCAGTTCTTATTCAGAGTGAGTGCAGTTTGTTACCTGGCCCTCTTGGATTTTAAGGCCTTTCAGGAATGGTTTTTTGGTCCACCCTGTAGTACCGGTATTATGAATTAGGGAAGAACAATGTTCTCCATGTCCAGTGCATTTGTGATGAAATGACTGCTGATGTCATCATTGTGAGTCATGTACCGGTATATCACTATATGGGGCATGTTGACAGGTCAGGCTCGAGGCCTGTTGACAGCGTCATATCGTGTCATATTATTATGAAATATCACATAAATGGGTGAATATGTAATCGAGTCTGGCATGTCATGTGCCATGAAGTCTGATCTACTCCTCCTGTCTTTTAAATGTAGGATGAAGGCTTGAAGAATCTTGTTGAAGAAACATATAGAAAGTTGAAGGAATCCCAGCGTCTGGGTAAGTTTAACAAATCAGTACTATCAGACTGGTACTATTGACTCGATGAATATGATTTGTTTCTGTCCTGTTCCTAAATAGATATATTGTTTAGGTGTACATTAATGATGAGTCATCCATTGTCATAATGTTGATTTGTAGATCTACATTATGTAGGCCTATGGCAATCAATGTTGTCTAAATCAATGCAGCCTTGCTAGATGTAACAGTAACACATGGCAGCTTGACTGTCAACCTGGTTGGTCAACAACATGATGTAGTCATGTGCGACAAAAACAGCTTGAGTTGGATTGCCAGGCTGAGATAACTAGTGGGCAAGTCTCATCAAATACTTCTTACATTCTGTGCCCTTGAGCCACATCATGCCCCCATGCTGACCTATTGATTATATCATTATATTCATACCCTGGTTATTTCTACCCAGTTTTGTATTCATCACACATAAGGTACATGTACGTACATTATGTAATGCATATGTAATATCTCTCCTTTTCCAGTTGAATCTGAAGCCCCTGTCAGTGCATGTGTGACCCCTGTAGCTACATGTGCGTCTACCTCACCAGGTGCTGCAGCATCTGCTCCTACACCACCCATCCCCGCTGCAGTCTGTGTCCCTGACATTGAGGAGAGCTTGATCAAGGAAGAATGCAACACAAGCAGAGAAGGGTAAGCAAGCTGACCCCGTTGTGCAATTTGCCATGATGTAATGAACTAATGATGATGTAATGTACTAATTTGCATGAATTTTTGAATCGGAATTTGAGGTATGCATAAACTCTATCCCAGGACCTTATGAAAAAGTGGTCATGAGACTTTGTGTAATCCTAGGCCCCAAAGGTCATCAAGAATGAAAATATGCACGACTTTGATAGGGTTAGTCTTAAGCAAGGTTCATTGGCACACGGATCCGATCTGTTTCCAGTCCGTTTGCCCCTAGTTTTCCGGATACGACAACGCTGAAGTCCATTCGGTAGATTTTTTACGGACATGAACCGGACCAATTCCGTGTGCCAATGAACCTTGCTTAAAGCTGAACTTAATAGATATAAACCCCAAGCGGCAGAGGTAGAAATTACAAACAACCATCCGCCATGTTTTGAACAGCCACCAAACATCATACACCCTCTCGGACGGTCACAGTTGGTTTCACTTGCCACCACGCTCTTGAACAGTAAAGATCTCAGCACAGCTGTCAAATGAGAAAAAACGAAAAATAATCCGTGACAGTACCAAGATTCGAACCCACACACCCCTGATCGATTGGCGATCCTTTTTCTGTATGCGCCACGAAGACTGCTTGCTTGCACAGCGGCAATTCCGATCGCTTTATTTCCTCATGGAGATCTTCAAAACTACAACGGCTTTTACTGTNATAAACTCTATCCCAGGACCTTATGAAAAAGTGGTCATGAGACTTTGTGTAATCCTAGGCCCCAAAGGTCATCAAGAATGAAAATATGCACGACTTTGATAGGGTTAGTCTTAAGCAAGGTTCATTGGCACACGGATCCGATCCGTTTCCAGTCCGTTTGCCCCTAGTTTTCCGGATACGACAACGCTGAAGTCCATTCGGTAGATTTTTTACGGACATGAACCGGACCAATTCCGTGTGCCAATGAACCTTGCTTAAGGCAGTTTTTCTTCCTTTCACAATTCCTCAATCTTGTCAATTGTTCCTTCCCCACTTTTCCAGCTACTACGATGCCTTCCCTCCACTTCATGACAAAGATGAGGAAAAGAACTTGACAACTCCTAAAGAAATATCAAACACTGTCTGGACAAAGAAGAACGTCAAGCTGTCCCCTGCTGCCTCGGACACGGAGCATGCCACAACACCAAATGAACTGAATCGTAGCCAATCTCCTACAAATCAACAACTCCGACGATCGCAGTCTCGGGGGAGCAGTGGCGAGTCTGACGATGGTCAGAAAATGCGAAAGTCACACCGCAAATCAAAAGATTTTGGCTCGTCAAGTCCGGGGCCGGAGCAACAAAAACCTGAAAAAGAAATCAAAAGTTATGGGAGCAAGTCTGCAGAATGTGCAAGGAATTATCAAAGCCAACATAAATCACACAGCCAAAGGTACCGCAGTCGTAGTCAGGAGAAGTTCTCAAGTGTGAGGAATAAACATACACCTAGGCCGTATGTTTTCTACAAATTGAAGGCAGGGAGAGATCCTAAGGGGCAGGTGGGAAGGGATGCCGCGTATCAAACAGGGAGGAACAGAGCAAGGCCCCCTGGGACATGCTTCTTTACTCCGCGTTACCCAGTATCGCCAGCAAAACTCGGGAAAGCACCGAAGTTTCCCGACAGCTTGAAAATCACAGATGATATTCTTCGTCTTCTTCATGTGAGACCAGAACAAGAGCAGTGGTTCGATGATTTGGTGTCGGGGAACTTTCCTCGTCATCCTATCAAAGTTGGTCACCACCCTCGTCGACCTAAAGATGAAAATGAAGACGATTTGTTCCTGTACGAAGGGCCGATTGATACAGTTTTCCCACCCAGTGAGACTCGGCAGGGTCGGCTTTATGAGCGCCACTCCTGTAGCAGTGTTGATGACTTGGTCATGGCGGCCGATGTTACCGATACCGTAGCGACGGTGGATACTAAAGATACCCAAAAGTCATCACGATTTCTACCGTTTATCCTCAGCCAAGATCACGATGAGAGTGTCGAAGATCTGGATTTTCAGCTGAGCGTTGGTTTGATTGAAAAAGATTCACACCACGAGTCGGCGACTGAAGTGATACCTCATCAGGATGGCGGCTGCACACCCGTTGCGAAAGAATTGAATATCGTTGTGCCGGAAGTGATTCAGAATGAAGCTGCGGATGTTGAAGGACAAGAAATGGATGAGACTGTCTCTGCTGCTTGTGCAGGTATGGTGGCTTCACCGTGTGGAAGTGAGGATACACTGAAAACTAGCAGCTCAGATTCAGAAAGCACTGAAGAGGATGAATATGACTTCAGTAGGTTTACAGATCTTATCCAAAACAAGAAGGATGGTCTTGAAAATCAGAGTCTCCAGGATGAATCGTGCAGCATGAAAAGTCGAAGTGAGAGGTTGGCACTACAGATTGATGAAGCCTACAGTCGTGGGATAAGCCTGCTTCAGGATTTACAGCCGGAGAAATCTGATTGGTTGAGAGGTGATGAGGAGTTGAGCGGGAGCGAAAACGAACAACAGAGTAGCCCTGATCTTGCCGAGGAGGAGGCTACAATACGTACAGAGTCTTGCGAACAAACACTACATGTAGAAGTGGAGGCTGATCACAATGCTGGGGAAAAATTGGATGGTGAGAAAGAAGAAGAGCAGGTGCTTATGAATAACTTCGCTGACGATTTGAGTGATGTTATCAAGACAGAAGAGTCAAAAGAGGAGGAACTAGGAAAGGATAACTCGGAACTTGGGGCAACGACATTGGTTGGTCATGATTGTTTGCTTGAGGAAGTACAAAAGGAGGACTTAGAACTTGGGAGAGTGGAATTGGATGGTCATGATGGCGGACGAAATGAAGCAGAGGAAGAAAAAAGCCAGACAGATAATGATGTGGAGGCTGGTCCAGAAATGTTGGGAAATAAACCGGGAGTTGTACATATACATGTAGAAGATGATCCTGGTGATACGAAGGTTGAGAAGGACGCAGAGGCTGGGAAGGATGAAGGCGATGAAGGCGTCGAAGTTAATCTCGAAGGGTTGTTCCAACAACTGGCCGTCTTTGAGACGGAAGTTGACAACGTCGATGGCAGAGAGGAAGCTGGTGATGTTACTGATGAGATGAAGGTATCAAATCTCCAGTCAGATAGCCAAGGGGATGTTGACAAGTCTGTTCATGCTGATGAGAAAATTGAGGGAAGAAGGGGTACCAAAAGAAGAACTAACCTAACTGTGGATGCTTCTACTTCAAATCTCTTGGCAACTTTAGAAGATGTGGGTGTGCTCTCTCCGAATCGTACCAGATTGGATGGGTTTCCTGCACTGTTGCCGAAGGATGATGCGAATGAGAATTGTGGAGATGAAGAGGATGGAAGGAGTGGCAAGACGTTTGTCACCATTGATCTCAAAACGGATGACGGCTTTGCCAAGTTGCATGATTTGTCCACTTTTCTAGATTTCAAAGTGGAAGAAATCAAAGACTTACTGCCCCGGGAAGAGGATACTATAAATGATACGGTCTTGTTGGAGACAAAATCAGCGAGTTCATCCAAGTCAAGTATCCCAAGATACTTGTTTGACAATAAGGAGAATGAGAGCTTGGTATTGTCACAGAGCAAAGCACCAGAAGGCAGCAGCGGTGAAGGACATGTTGATATTGAAAGTTTCACCGCCCCAGCAGCCTCGGTCAAACAAACGGACGGCGTCTACCTGACAAAGGATGATGTCGTCGTCAGAGTCGGGAATAGCGATAGCTCAGATGAGGAAAGTTCAGATGAGGCTGGCTCGGAGAGCTCAAGCACGACAGGCAGTGATGGATACAGCGAAATCTTGGGCGACTTGGATTCTGTTCTCGCTGGAATAAATATCAGCTCGGAGGAGATCACAGCTGACGTAGCTGAAAACAGCGCCCAGTTTCTTGAGAACTTGAAATTGTTAGATGACTCCCTGGATATGAGCATATCTACTGATGAGAACAGTGGAAGTGATATCGTCGGCCATTGCGATACCTGGGCTGTTGCAGATGATGGTGTGGATTTGAGGCAGCATGCCGCTGAACCCATAAGGCCTGGTTTGCCGCAAGAATTCATGGAGAAGACCGAGTCTGGTATGTCGGCAGTGGAGCAAGAGTTCGTCACTGGTAATGACAGCTTATGGGGCGTCAGCGATGAGAACACAATCCTAACACAGCAGTATAAAATGTTGAATAACAATTACAACCCAAACGAACTTCCTGTTGTATTTGGCAATCTCTCTGATCGGAACAGCCAGGGTCTTACTGCCCCACCTCTTCCCTGTGGTGCTGATTTCATGGGTCATGATAACACATGGAGCGTTGATGAGCAGACATCATGCCGAGGGCTGCCGCTGAATTTGACTGATCGTCTTGATCGTAAATACGATGACTGTAATACACGCGATACTTGGACAGTTCCTGAGAATCCCAGCAAACCTGCGGTACTGGTCAATCAGCCAATCATTCAGCCAGGTTTGCATCACAGCTTCTCGGATCACACCGACAATGGACTGCTGCAGACAGCAGTTAATCTGTCATCAGTGATGGACGTCTTGAATCCTGATATCATTGTACAAGACCATGACAAAACAGCCGACAGCGGCATACATTATGCAGAAGACAACTGCGAGATGGCCGAAAACATCGCCCTTGCCACTTGTGGAAATCTCAGTTCTGATGGCGAGTCAAGTTCTGAGGAATCTGAATCTGATAGCCCGTGTCTCAATCATATGGAACATAGTACACCTCTTGCCAAACACATCGCCGCCATTACGAGGCGAAGGCATCCTGGGATTGGCAAAAAATGGCCGCCAGAGGCACCGACTGCAAGCGATAACCAAGACGACGGGTATGGAGAGGGGCAGGTCTGGCCCGAGCAAGAAGCTACAAAGCATATGTTATACGTTGAAAATGAGCCTTGGAATATCGGTGTTGGACAAAATGCGTATCTCGGATCGCCACGGATTCTTGACCCGAACTGGGGGTCGTTGTCAGAAACGACGGGAAGTGGCCCTGCTTCCAAAGATCACAGCCCATGGCCGACCTTGGATAACTTATATTGTACAGACAACAGTGAATGGCAGGAACGCAGCACTCCGAGTTTGTCTTCATCGTCTTCGCATGGGATGCGAAAAGTCGACGCCGACTGGCAGACATTGCAGATAAACGCATCGGAATCGACGGGTTACGGAGAACCGTTGTACGTCAATGTAAATGATACGTCACTTGATAACAGCAGCGACACGCTATATTTTCTTCCGAGTTTATCCGACTCTCCAAAGGTTGAGGAGTTGCTGGCTGAAGCGAGTAGCTTGTTGGACGGGATGGACCATGAACGATTTCACCAACTGTTACTTGAGATTGAAAATCAAAGCCACACTGATGCAGAAAATATTGGTGACTTCAGTGAAGCATTACAGAAGTTAGCCGTCAATGAAGGGAACTATGCAGTCTTACAAGAACTTGATAAACTCTTTCAGACGTATATGCATGCAGATGATCTGCCCGTTGATGATGATGATAAGTTGTTGATTGATGCTGTGGATGATCTTGCATGTTATTCGCAGCAGGATCCTGACGACTGTATGTCGCCCGGGGGTGAGGAGTACGTGGCGCAGGATGAGGAGCAGAGGATGAAGACAGTTTTACCTGTTAACGTCAACCGTAATGATCCTACTTATAACTTATGGAAGGATTCGGGAAAGCAGTTTTCAGGTCACTTGAACTGGTACCTCGGCGGAGAGGAATCCGGGAGTAATATCAGTAAGGGACACAGCTGTAGCGATGTCGCNGTAGCTTCTACATGGAGGGGAACTGTCGACGGGCCGATTGCCGATTTTCTCACGATCTGTCTTCCATCACGTGTCGTTTCTGGGAGAAGGGCGACTGCTTCAAAGGGGTCACGTGTCCGTTCATGCACGGGTATAATAGGTAAAGTCAATCTCTGCATTTCTGTTTCCTCAGTAGACATGGCCAGTGCGGATTCTCCATTGGTTACTTCAGTTCAGTCCTGAAGCCAGAAAGTGTGATACTGGCATTGGTAGATAGCCAGAACCCCTCTGTCTTGCATCATCAGTTCATCACTGCACTCCCCTTACATTTGAGGGGATTTCATTCTCCATTTCTCTTCCAGCTCTGAGAAGTCCTCCATCAAACCAGAGACATTCCCATTTGAATCAAAATCCTCAGATTTCCTTCCTTCATCCCAGGTAAGGCAGAGAATTGCACGAAGTTTATGTACAAGTCATGACCAAAGTAACAATCTACAACCCAGCATCAGTAATGAGATTTTCATGAAGTACTGGTGTCATTTTGAATTGACATTTTGTTGACTTTGTCTCTTCCCTTTACAGGAATCAAAATCTGACGAAGAGAAGTCTTAAGATGATAATCAGCAGGGAGTTCCACCCACTGCAGTTGGACCGTCCACAGTGAACAAGAAAAAGGTGATCCCGGCATAAAATAGGATTCCACAGATGGGATTTCTTGGGATATCTACATTTCATTCAAAAAATAAAAAAAAACAAGGTTGAAATACACTACTTATTCATTGTTCTCTTTCTTTCATCAGGGTTGTTTTCTAAAAAATGAGTTGAACATGGTTCCAGGTGGGCCTTGCTGGTCACATCCTCTCTCATTTCTGAGAGAGCCTACTTTGAGAAATGTTTTCCTGGTTTCTTAACCAGGTGTGTGTTGGTATGTCACTAACCTTTTTGTGCGACTGGTGCATGTGTCGTGTTGACCGTAAAATGATACAATTAGGCCTGCATGTTTTGTAAATGTTCTATCTTCGTTTGTCCGATCATTGACTGCAGTAAGGGGGAGAGTTTTGCCTGTCAGTGATTCTCTATCAGCTCCCCTTTTCAAACACTCTCTGCCTAAGTTCTAATGAAGACTGGTTACTCAAAATTTCTTAAAATGCTGCTTTTGGTAACGCAGATGATGGGATTTAGGCAACTTTGAACATCAGTACACTAGGTTTCTATACAAGTATCGCCTGTTGTCTGTTAGATTTTACACTCTGGGCTGAATGACTCTGCTCTGCATGACAGCGACAACTTGGGCCCAAAATACACAGAGAGCAATGTCACTTTATTATAACTAACCATTTGAGTTGAAACCATTAAGTAAGAATTTGTCGTAGTTCATCCACATGTTTCTTGTGATGTAAGTGTCCATGCCACAATGCCCACCTGGAACCAAAACACAAAAAAATAGGTTTTTCACTTTTGTAATTGCGGTTAAGTGTATTGGAATTTTCATACTATCTGAGAAAATTAGCGTAATTGCGTATTATAAAATCCTAGATCAGTAAAACTATTGGATAAGAATCAACCTTTAATTTGTGTGTTAGTGTACCTACGTGTAAATGTTGATCATTTGGCTCAAGTTGTAATTTATTAGAGTTGACGGTTGAGTTGTTTATATATTGGTTCGTCATCTTTTGACCACCTAGAAAATCTTTCCTACCATTACTCGAGATTGTTTTCCTCTCAAACCGTAGAATTCTTGACTTCATTCAAATGTTAGTGTAGGAAACTTGCTTTTTCACCGGTTGGTATATGTACCACTTTGATAAGAACCGCTACGATGTGTATTTTATCTTGAACACTATAACACCAGCTTGTTTTTATACCGTGTTCTTTTTGCAACCTGGTTAAGGTCGTAGTGTTAACAATCATATCATTTCTTCAGTGAATGGTGGCTGCTGTGGCAAAATATTTCAATTCTAAAACTATAATTTGATATTCTAATGGCTCTTACCGGGTAAGAGTCCTATTCTGGCCACCTACAGTGGATTCAGAGTTAGTTGTTGTGATTGGCTATGTCTCATCTCTTCTGTGATGAGCAGTGGTCAGCTGTGAAGAGACAGCAGCACTCATTCATTCTCAGTGTTTCACGTTATCACTCCAAGACCTGTCAGTCTTGGCTCTGACACTCGAGTCAACCACTGGGCCATGCACTCCCTATAGGCCCAGCCCTTGTTCAGTGGAACCTCACTATCAAGGACACCTTCGCCGATACTGGTAGATGCTCGTCTTAATAGACAAATCCCAAATTCACAGATCTGCACACTTCTGCCGAAATTGTAAACACAACCTCGACCTGAAACCAGCTGACGTGACGCCATCCATGATTCAGCAATGGTCATGTCTGACGCAACGTCTTCGACGTCACTGTCGTGGGGTTCTCTGCATCACGTAATTCAGTTTCAGACCGAGGTTGTGTTTGCAATTTTTGGCGGAAGTGCGCAGATCTTTCTCGTTTATGTCAATTTGGGATTTGTCTATTGAGAGGTGATAACAGAGATCAAAACAAACCGACGACAAAACTCAGGTCATAATTTGGTGTCCTTATAAAAGAGGTGTCCTTTTGGTAGAAGTGTCCACAAAGGCATGTTCCACTGTAGTGTCTTCTACCATTATTAAGCAGACTGTTGTTGGGTCACTTCATAAAGGATCACGTATTGTTCCATTCTAGTCTTAATTTGATCATATTTGCTATGATCAGCTGTTCTATCATCCCGTTTGATAAAAGGGATCCCTGAAGTGAATCAGGAATGAACCACCTTCGAGTATTCTCCCTGAAACTCATCCATAATATCAGAGAACATCACATGTTATTTATTCAAGTATGGTAAGACCTAACATGCGAAACTCATCTGTAAAAATAACATGTCAGTACTTAGTATTTATACGTTTGTCTTGTCTGCCGGTCGAACCTTGACCGTTACATTGTAGTTTCTAGTATGAGGAAAACTCATGTTACACTCCGTGTAAGTCTGGTTTTCCGATGATATCATAATAGATCTCTTCAAAAGCCATCACGGTTGACACATGGATAGTTTTTACGTGTGTAAGGGGTACCATTTATAACGTGAGCATGTTGTCTCATACCAATCTGCTCGAATCATGAAAAAGTTTCATTAGCGTCACCCACAGAATATCATTTTTTTGGTCGAGAAAGTGTCCCAAATGCTCACCCTAAAGGTTGGTCTCAGGACTGTCCAAAACGCCTCTGTAGCGCTTTTATTTATCCCAGGGTGATTAGTTTCATCTCCTGTCACTATCACTGGGACTTAAGCACTCTGAAGGATGAACTAGTCAACTCACGCATCCGCTGTAAGGTCCTACAGAGGGTTCTTCAATAAGGTCCTGTTGACCAACCTGCTGTTAACGCTCAAAAAAATTGAAAAAAAGTGATAAAAATGAGTCAAAAGACTTCCGTTTCTGAATATGGTGTACAGAGGTTCATGGTAGTCAGGGTCGGATCCAGGGGGCGTATGCCCCCCCCCCNGAAAAATTCGAGAATTTTGCTCTCAGATGCCAGGAAAATGCATCTAAAAGCACTTAAATTGTCAAATTTTTCAGGGGGAAAGCCCCCATTTGGGCTTTGCGCTTTTGGTGTTCACCACCTCCTTCGAGCTACGCCCCCCCCCCTTTCTGTCAACCTTGGATCCGACCCTGCTTGTGTTCCTAGCACATACTCCTTCATAAGGAAGGATCTATTTGTATTTTATGTCGAAAGTTCTTGAAAAAGATCTCTTACGGTTGCTTAGTTTGTTTGGCTTGCAATGGCCAAAGGCAACATCGCCACTGATCAACAGTGATGACAAGTATTCCAGTAGAAGACACCCTGGGCCCGGTTGCACGAAACTCACGACATCGCTATCTTGGTGTTAGCGCTATCTTCATGTTAGATGACGTAAAAATCCATTGTTCTTTTACGTCATTTAACATCAAGTTAGCGCTAACACCAAGATAGCGCTGTCGTGAGTTTTGTGCAACCGGGCCCTGGTCTTTTCGTAGCAATACGACCTTCTGCCATTGGCAAGCACCATTGGGGAGGGGTACTCCAATGGTTTCCATAAGAAGGCCCCAAATACATGTATGTCTGATTTTAGGGGGTCTCCCCTCACTGATTCCTCTGTTGGACTTGACTTGGAGGAATTCAACTTGACAAACGTCACTCCTCCAGGACCAGGTCGGATCAGTCTTGATATCATGCTTCTACTTTATGAAGTAAGAAGATTAATTTAGTTTCCACAGTCGTCAGTGGTTTCTATTAGAAACGACATTGTTTTGGCCATACATTAGAGATTTGTCCATACAGGGCAAGTCTGACAAGCTAACAATGGCACATAACTCACATTTGAGCAGCTCTTCTCACTGGCCACAAAACAAGCTCTGCCATTGTAATCTTTTGTTCCACGAAGTGAGGGGTGAAAAATAGACCACCATTCAACCCTATTGAACAAATGACTTGAGCAAGTCTATTATGTCCAGTAATCCATACTGATACATTCAACCTCAAAAGTCGTTGTAGATGGTTGTCTAGACGTGGAGATAAAGCTACATGTAGTCAGCTTTACCTCCAGACCCATGTTCTCTGGCTACATGAGTAGTTAGCTCATACCTCCCTTGGAGGAATTATACTGACGTCAGTATAATTCCTCCAAGTACCTCCAGATATGAGCTCATACCTCCAGACCCCATGGTCTCTGCCTACATGAGTAGTTAGCTCATACCTCCAGACCCCATGGTCTCTGGCTACATGAGTAATGTAGCTAGCTTTTCAGAACCTCATGTGGTCGATCGCCAATCTTGTAAGCTGTGATTGTTATTAACCTTCTCAGACCGCACAAACTGGCGAGCTACATGATACAGTGTCAAGGCGGTCCTCCACTAGAGACCATTCTCGTTCACCGTTGTTAGATTCCTTGTGGCTGTATTGGCCGAGTTACCATTGAGAGCCATCTTGCTCGAGAAAACTCAAGTGGAGAATCGCCCTCAGTCCACTGACCAGGAAGCTTTTGAGAAGGGCAAGTCCACGGTCAAATTCGTGATATTTTTTACTTGTTCAGTGCGGTCTCTGCAACTCATGGCACCAAAGGACCATTAAGTACCCTGCATCATGTCAGGCTTGTGTCCTTCTATGCCCCTGGTATGTGTGATGTCACGTCCGTGATGCAGTCAGTGCATCTTTCTGTGGTTCCAAAAGAATGTCACGTCCGAGACCGTGGACTTGCCCAGAAGAGCCTTATCATAAGCTTCCTTCACTTACGTCTTGATCTTGGAGGCCTCACCGCCTCCACAGTCAAGATAGGCTCACGTCATCTGAATTGCATGTCAGGCCACACCAATGCTTTTCTTTGTGCAACGGCAGATTTCATCCAATACGTTGTGGGGAGAGGAGAGAATCATTCAATAGGAACCATCTTTGCCTGTAAAATTTGAGCTTTATAGAAGACTAGCGGGACACACAAAAACAAAAACACATTTTTCGTGTCCATTCTCCTCTAAATATCGACCCAAATCTTGGTGTGGCTCAATGCAGTGCAGAGGAAGAAACGCTTATGATCCGTGTTTCAATCCTTTAAAAGATTAAAAAAATTAACATTATTTATTGAGAATTAAAAAAATGAAAAACCCAAAAAGTGACTGTGTTTGTTTAGTTGATCTGTACCGGTCTGTCATCATTGGGATTGTATTTCCCGCCTATTTCACTGTGTAGGCCCTTCGTCACTTGGCAGTTAGGCCCTACGTCACCTCTGCCGGCAGTAAGGCCCTTCGTCACTTGGCAGTTAGGCCCTACG
>NMRB01000402.1:100511-145556 GCA_002633025.1 Notospermus geniculatus
GGGAGAGGAGAGAATCATTCAATAGGAACCATCTTTGCCTGTAAAATTTGAGCTTTATAGAAGACTAGCGGGACACACAAAAACAAAAACACATTTTTCGTGTCCATTCTCCTCTAAATATCGACCCAAATCTTGGTGTGGCTCAATGCAATGCAGAGGAAGAAACTCTAATGATCCGTGTTTCAATCCTTTAAAAGATTAAAAAAATTAACATTATTTATTGAGAATTAAAAAAATGAAAAACCCAAAAAGTGACTGTGTTGGTTTAGTTGATCTGTACCGGTCTGTCATCATTGGGATTGTATTTCCCGCCTATTTCACTGTGTAGGCCCTTCGTCACTTGGCAGTTAGGCCCTACGTCACCTCTGCCGGCAGTAAGGCCCTTCGTCACTTGGCAGTTAGGCCCTACGCCACTAAGCCGGCAGTAAAGCCCTTCGTCCCTTGTAGGCCCTACATCATCTGGGCCGGCAGTAAGGCCCTTCCTCACTTGGTAGTTAGGCCCTACGTGACATGGGCCGGCAGTAAGGCCTTTTATCATTTGGTAGTTAGGCCGCATCACTGGGCAATTAGGCCTTATCGGGCCGGCAGTAAGGTCTTTCATCACTTGGCAGTTAGGCCCTACATGTGCGTCACTGGGCAGCTGACGCAGCNGGGGGGGGAACGATGACAACATAACAATGGATGGTCAACACACCGAATGATAACACTCTTTATTTTACAATATATCACAGAATCTGCAATTATGAGGGCCAAATAATGGTCACTACTCCTCATAAGCCGAAACTGGGGCTCGAACCCGCAATGCATGAAGTAGACTGCGCTAACCACTTCACATTAACTGGGCTCTCAGACGATTCAATCGATCTCGGGCTTCCCTGCCATTCCACAGAGTCCAACCTCAAAAGCACATTCTGTCTTATTAAAGTTTCATAGCCGTCGGGTGAGGAGTTTTTGTTAAAGAACCGGAACCACAAAAATGAGTTCAGTTTGGTCGTCCCACACAGCACTTCATGGAATTGGTGCTCCAGTGATTCGGTTGTTACAACTGAGACTGCGACAATTTTGAAATGGGACCACAAAACATCAATGGACGAGAGAAAAAAAACTCCTCTTCCATTGGCTGTTAGGTTGGTGTAACCATGGTAACTTGCTTGAAAAGGATTTGGACGTAATGAAGTATTTGTCCTTAGTAATGGCTTTGTCGCATGTGGAAGTGCCGAGTCGATTTGGTAACGCTTTGGTATGAAGAAATGGAAAAAAGCCAGTTAGCGCTAAACAAATTAGATACTGCCAAATCAAAAATGTATAGGCCATTGAATCCTATTGATCCGCTATCGACCCGTTATTATTTCCATCAAAATGCATCCAAATTGTTGCTTTGCGGGGGGGGGCGATTGAGTATGACCGTCCCTTGATTATCATGACCGTCACTTGATTACGTCATGACTGTCGGCAAATTATTACGTCATGACATTCGGCACTTGATTACATCATCGCCGATACCTAACGAGGACCATGCAGTGTGTCGATTGAAAATACTCATTTCTTACAAAAATCCAAAAATGACTCGATGTTTGCTATGTACACAAGCTTGGAGGAAAACCTTCTGGAACCGCCGAGCAAGGACGGAATGTTAAAGCTGAACTGCACCTAATTCTGCCGCGGCTCTGCTTTAAATTTTATTTTTAGCTGGCGTAGGCAGTTGCAGTCCGAGACGCGAGCGTTCACTTGAGATCAAACGACATGCTACTCACGTCCCCGACTAAAACGCAGTCAAACTCCGATTAGACCCCACCCCAAGCTTTTCTCACGAACATAATATGTACGATACAATACGTTATACTATTCGACCACTCTGTCCGCTTTTTAGGGCAGTAGCATATGACCTAGTACCTTCCGCAATAATGGAACGCAAAGGTGCCCATAGATCACTTGATTCAAGTTTTCCGACAAATGTAGTCAGACACGAAACGGGCACGTCGGATGGCTGTATTGCTGACGAATTCCATCCTACATCCTAATTTTGTGATGTCATTCGCGAGTAATTCGACGCCACCATCCCAAAATTTACGATGTACAAACTACGGTCCCTCCCTTCACGGCCTATCACAGACATTTAAAACAACATATAATTGTGTCATTTAACCAAAAACTACAGTGATTGACATCATAAAACAATCTACACGTATAAAAACCCGGTGGTGTGGTGGCGTGCGTATATTGCGTTGATAAATGCTGCAAAGTTATGAACATCAATGCATGATTCATATTCACATCTGGCCGCCAGAGGCGCCAGCGTCAAAGTTGGCGGAGAGAACTCTGGTGGCAAGAATCTGTAACACCTTGCGTCGTCTCTGGGGACGAGGCACCTCGATTAACTCCATCCAGTGGCCATAGACGGAGGCACGAGTTAAATTTTCATGCGCAAGCGCACATTAAGTGAGTTTGGCATGGTTCGTTTGTTAGCATGGTTAGTAACTGAGAATGAAATATCACCCTACGTCTTGTTAACACTTCACAGAGCGAGGTATGTACACCGAATTTCTCCTAAAAACTTATTACTAATTAGCAGTCCAACCCCCCGGTCCAACCCCCACTGGACTCCATCTCTCACTCTTTGTGGAGCTCTCCAGAGAGACAGAGAGATGTAGCTCCATATAGAGGCCTTGCAATGACGTCATCCTGGCGGCCATGCTGAGGGGCAAGTGGGCAGAGGTGTGAGCTGACCGTGACGTGGCCTGCGTGAAGTGCGCGACGCCAGTGTTTGACGTAACGTCATTGGGACATTTTGCTGCGCCTCTGCAGTATGTGCCCCCCAGCATGGCGGCTTGTGACGTCATTTGCAAGGCCTCTATTGAATGAATCGTAGGCAAGAAAAGCTGCGGCGTATTATCATTTATCACCTGTTTTCGTCGAAATTCTTGAGTTAGTGGAGTGACCCGGATGTTACAAAAGATGTGACAGGGTCGGGAAAGGGAATAGTTCTGAAAGCTCTAGAAAGTGCATGTTCTTTTTCTCATGACAACCCCATGTCGTCAGCTAAACTTCAATTTGGCTGAGCAGTATCAAGTTCGGTTTCCCTTTGTTTCTCCTCATGATGGAAATAATACTGATCTATTCGTGTTGGTAAAGACACACTCCTCACATATGGAACGCATGATTCTGCTGTCCTCTGGATCGGACACCATTATCATACTGGTTTTTCTCAATGTCTTTGACCTGCATATCATCAGGGGTCGACGACCTCACAACGACCTTCTGGCCTGCTTCCGCTTTCTTCTTGTCCACGCGATACTTGTACCAGAAGAACTCCCAGACAAGGGCTATCAGGGCAAAGCCGACCCCCATGAAGATGAGCAAGAACACGCCTCCAATGTTCCTCAAACTGATACCCTCGCTTTCGTCCTCGACTTTTGGGCACACCTTCATGTTGTATTCCCACCAATGGGATTTCATATCCTCTAATTTTCGCTGATTGAGCAGTTTCAGGACGCTGAAAGAGGAGACAAGATAGCTGCTGTGATTTGTGGCTGACCTAACACGCCCCCTGTCGCTGAGACCAGTTCAAGGACCTCGTTCACAAAGCTCCCTAAACTTTATATAATGATACGCAAATCCTTTGTCAGGGTGATAGTGAACAATAGGTTTCCCGCAAACGGACAACAGCTTACGCACTTCGAAAGGTTCGCCGTGAACGAGGTCCTGAACTGTTTACTTACGCATCTGACAATTCATTCCTGAGGGCGACCTGTCCTTCCTGTACCGCAAGGGCGTAAGGCTTCCTACTGAATTCCTCTCCCACCTCCCAGAAATGGCAGTTCGTCAACACCGCATACTTGTTTTTGGTGGCGTCGCCTGAAATAGAATGATGACAGTACACGTTTTGGGTGCATACACGGAGGAGCAGGGAACAGTCATTTGGTAAACGGACATTGGTAAACTCTGCAACTCTACAACCCTTATCTTGCCTGGAGAAGTGTGACGCCACCAGTTGCTTTACCGTCATCAGACTCGACACGCGTCACACCGCTGGGAGAGGTCAATACCATCCTACATACCGATGAAAGCAAAGTCTTCTTCGTCCTTTTTCGGTGTTTTGACTCTCTGTATGGCTTCTTGGAACGAGGCTGGGAAGCCTGATTCCTCCATCGATGTCCACATAGCAGTGAACTTATCGCTGACGGGATAGTCCCACACGGCCAGTTTTGCCCGGTCGACCACGCCAAGGGAACTGTTCATGCTCATGTCTTTCCAGAGGCTGAAGCATAAAGATGATGCCTCTGTCAACAGGAACGTATTCTGTATAAGCACTCATACTACCCCGACTTTCTCATCTTGGATTCCTAGCAAGCAATCTGGAGATCTTGGTCTGGTCCTCAAAGTTTAGAGTCTAGTCCTAAAGGTTGACACTGATGAGTTTGAGACTGGGGAGGTTTCGAAATCAAACGATAAACCAAAACTTTACGACAACGTTATTTTTCATACTACACATTAACCAGATTTTGCATTGCATTTGCGGTACAAAAATAAAGTTATCGTTAACGTTTACGTTTATCGTTTGATTTCGAAACCTCCCTAATATCATACGAACGACCTAGGTGCATTTTTCTTTGCATCGGATTGTTGGGAGCCTCTCGTCCATCCCCTTCATTCCGACAGAGGCGCCTTGTCGAACAAGAGTCACATTTTATACGCACCTGTAAAACCTGGCCTCGATGTCGGCCATACGTTTGAAGTAAGTTTGGGTGGCGGTATCCTGTTGTGGAGCGTACTTGGTCTTGAACTGTTTGGCCAGATCGTCCAGGGATTCGATGGGCGTTTCCAAACGAGATACGGTCAAGAAGGCAGCCAAGTTGGCAGTGTAGGTGGCGATCATGATGAAACCAAACACCCACCAGGCAGCAGCGATCAGTTTGGCCGAGATCGCCATTGGAGCTTCTCCACCGCCTGAAAGATAGGGAAGATCATTAAGGGAGTCTCATTCACGCCGCAGTCACCTGGCTGAACATGGCGGCTGCACGGCAGGTCGAAAACAACGCACTCAGATCGGCCCTCCTCGCAGAGGTTTCGAAATATCTTACCCTGGGGTGTCATTGACGTAAAACAGAACCACACGCCTTCCTTGAAGTCAAAGATCCTCGGCTCCATGCCTTTACCATCCCAGTATTTCGACTTGTTATTCTGGTAGCTGTAAGGCCCGAATCGATCAAACAGCCATATGAGGCCACTACACAAGAAAAACGCCGAAAGGAAACAGATCCAGACAGTATCCTCCAAAACTGTCATGAACTTGAACAGTTGATACTTGAACTCTGGCTTCCTCATCAGGATGGTAATTCCAACCAAGTCATAGTATGGTACTGTGTAGTCGATCACGCTCTCTCGTTCCGCCATCACCGTCAGGGGCGCTACGATGATGTCAGCTTTCTGCAACAAACAGGCCATGTATGACTATCAGATGCACCTCCTGCACTGTGGAAATCACGGGATTTCGTCAACCATATACATGTAGAAAACTTGATTCGCGAAGAAAGTTGCATTTTGTTCACATTTTGTTTATAACGCATTTCGTCCATAGAATTTCCAATTAAGCGTACGGTAGTTAATATTCTATTCGCCGTTTCTCATTGGTTATTTGGAACCACGTGACAGATAATGGACGAATCGTTCACTTCCGAGACGGACCTGTCTGCGATAGAGATCCGCGCATCGGACCTGTCCTAGAAAGGAAAACACACGTCTCAGCTCGGAGCGGATCCGTAAACCTGTGATTTGGATTCCCAGCATCGTTCATTCAAAAGGTTCACATGGTTCATCCGTCCGGACCGAATGGTCCAACAACTACGAGACTTGCAGGTCCGCAGGTTGAACCGAAGTTTGATGGCTTGGAATGTACCGTCATATACCCAATAGGCCTCCCTTACATTTTGGCCATGATCTGGGCCTAAAGGAACAAGGGATTGGCGGGCCCAAGATGATATCGGTCGTTTCTGACCACACCCTATAACGACTGACAAGGACTGCGGAGAAGTCTGCACTTGAGAAAAGCAACAAGTATCCTTTTGACAGATCCGCAGAAGGTGCTAGTAAGAGAGCCCATACTTACATCCTGGATTAGTTCGTTCACCATTCCGTTCCAACTGCCGTCAGGCTGCAAGCTTCCGTACTTGCCGTCTGGTGGTTCGACAATATCGTAGTCAAAGTTCATCTCTTCGGAAAGATGGTTTATCAAGTCGTAACAGTATCCCTTGTAGGTCACCTTGCCATTCACAGTCTCTTTGAACAGGAATGGGGGTTCCTGAAGGAAGATGGAGGTCTTGTGAAAAGCAAGTAAGAGATATTGGTGTGCTGTCGTCTTAGCAGGTATCCGCCACTACTGACGACTACCTTCGACTACGAGAAGATCAGTGCATAACGCATGCATGGGGTTACTGCCACACGTAGTCGTAGTAACCCGTGGAGTAACCTGGTTAGACAGAAACGGCATAACATTACAAGTTTGAAGCAGTTCATTCGATGCATACCTCAAACAAGTCGTTGGATGTACGAGAGACGCTCTTCCACAGTGCTACTACCACAGAGAAGATGAGAGGGACAGCCAAGCTAAGTTCATCGAGGACTTACCACCACGGTTGATATTCGGTACTTGCGCTTGCCGACAGACACTGTTACAGATGAACTGCTCAAACCACTCGAGCTGGACCACGTGCCGACCTGAAGCAGTTACATGTAGGGATCTGAAGTGACTGCATGTGGTTGGCCTACGTACCGCAGTCATGGTAGAGTTGTTGCTTCCGAAGAATGCAGCATGCGATGAAGGGGCGGCGCATCTCACACGACTGCATTCGGCATCCTGATAAGAACATCGCTACCTTCGTCACCGCAGTTTGTCTGCGGTGACGAAGGGAGCGAGCAGTAAGAACGCCTGATATTCTCAGAATGGCATTCGGAGTCAATCGACCCCTGAGGCTGGTGAGGGGGGACATGAACTTTCAAGTGGGATGGAGTTTTAAGGTCAGTTTGTCAATATGGATGAACGCAAGCCAGAAAGCAAGTGGGCAATTCAAGACGCTTCCAAAGAAGAGGATGGATTATCCCTCTCTCTGTCAGAGATCAGCAAGTAGGCCCCTGGTGACACTTCCCTTCCCCCTGTGGAACTACCCCACCATCAGCACCTCGGCTCTTGTCTCGGTCAACTTTCGACACTTCAGCATTCAGTTCTTGTCATACTTACGGTTGACGAAGACGATTGTTTGCCGGCAGAATACTTCAGATCCTTAATGTTCATAGTCATTCCTTCTTTATTCGCGGACGGGGAGAAGGAAAAGGCTCCAAACGTTCCTGTGGCTACCAGCTGGAACGGGAAACGAGAGATGCAATGACTCTCGAAGGAAACATTCACTGTTGTGCGCGCCGGACGTTTCATATACGGCAATGCAGACAGGAGCATGTTGTTTCTGGTGATGTCAAACCAGACTCGGCTCGTCTTCAACCCGAGGAGGTATGCTTTCCATATTGCACATCCACCTCTTCTCATCGATAAAGTTAAACCCTGGGACGTCCATCTCGACAAGGACTTCAGCATAGAACGTACTGGACAACTGAGGGGTACCCCCAAGACTTGGCCACGTGCAAAACAAGGTTGTTCTTCGACTTACCGCCTTCAGCTTTTTCATAACGCCAGCCGCCTGGCTGACGAAGGTTGCGTTAGGCGTGGTGAACGTGCCACAGTTTGGAACAGTGGGTTGGATCCAACTGTTGGAGGAGAGGTAACTACTGAGGCCTTTAGCGGCCACCATGACCACATCTGATACGAAGGCGTCGTCGACCTGTGGGACAGAAGTGATCCCGATCAGCAACACACACATGGTAAAGCATGGGTCGATGCTAATGAGGTGCTGCAGTGGATGGAACCAGGGTGGATGGAGAGTGCTTTGTTTAACAATAACATTAGGCTTTCCACTGTAGTACAATCTCGAAGTGCTTCACATTACCCCAGTCTCTCCAGGTTTCTGGAGAACCCAAGTTGCAGCAGCGCTACAAATAACCCTTTCAGACCAGATGAAAGAAACGAAGTGACCTTCCGGTCGTAATTCGAATCCTGGGAGCTTCTGCTTCCAGCTGACGTCTTCTCCACTACTCACGTTGATGCTGCTGCTGGTGAACCCGATGACCTTGGTCGNGCAATACAAGACGCTTCCAAAGAAGAGGATGGATTATCCCTCTCTCTGTCAGAGATCAGCAAGTTGGCCCCTGGTGACACTTCCCTTCCCCCTGTGGAACTACCCCACCATCAGCACCTCGGCTCTTGTCTCGGTCAACTTTTGACTTCAGCATTCAGTTCTTGTCATACTTACGGTTGACGAAGACGATTGTTTGCCGGCAGAATACTTCAGATCCTTAATGTTCATAGTCATTCCTTCTTTATTCGCGGACGAGGAAAAGGAAAAGTCTCCAAACGTTCCTGTGGCTACCAGCTGGAATGGAAAACGAGAGATGCAATGACTCTCGAAGGAAACATTGACTGTTGTGCGCGCCGGACGTTTCATATACGGCAATGCAGACAGAAGCATGTTGTTTCTGTTGATGTCAAACCAGACTCGGCTCGTCTTCAACCCGAGGAGGTATGCTTTCCATATTGCACATCCACCTCTTCTTGTGGCTAAAGTTAAATGCGGGGACGTCCATCTCGACAAGGACTTCAGCATAGAACGTATACTGGACAACTGAGGGGTACCCCCAAGACTTGGCCACGTGCAAAACAAGGTTGTTCTTCGACTTACCGCCTTCAGCTTTTTCATAACGCCAGCCGCCTGGCTGACGAAGGTTGCGTTAGGCGTGGTGAACGTGCCACAGTTTGGAACAGTGGGTTGGATCCAACTGTTGGAGGAGAGGTAACTACTGAGGCCTTTAGCGGCCACCATGACCACATCTGATACGAAGGCGTCGTCGACCTGTGGGACAGAAGTGATCCCGATCAGCAACACACACATGGTAAAGCATGGGTCGATGCTAATGAGGTGCTGCAGTGGATGGAACCAGGGTGGATGGAGAGTGCTTTGTTTAACAATAACATTAGGCTTTCCACTGTAGTACAATCTCGAAGTGCTTCACATTACCCCAGTCTCTCCAGGTTTCTGGAGAACCCAAGTTGCAGCAGCGCTACAAATAACCCTTTCAGACCAGATGAAAGAAACGAAGTGACCTTCCGGTCGTAATTCGAATCCTGGGAGCTTCTGCTTCCAGCTGACGTCTTCTCCACTACTCACGTTGATGCTGCTGCTGGTGAACCCGATGACCTTGGTCGCCATGAAGGTCACATAGGAAGGTGCCCCCGTGGCGTCTGGTTTTGCGGTGAAGGTCACATAGTTACAAGTGTTCGTGCAGCCTGAACACGTAACTGCGGCTTCCTGGAAGGCAAAGAGAGGCAATGACACCTACTTTAGCTTCACTCATACAAGCCGCGAAGACGAACTTCTTTTTGTCGATAGCAACTTTAGAAATGCGGTTGGGCCATCACAGCCGAACCGTGAATACACACGTTTTGGCTCCCGATGTTTGCGTAGATACATGTAAGTTAGGGGAAGTTATACAGTCTACGATTCTCACAGCCCGTTCCTCATGATATGTACCTTTGTCATTGCAAACCAATGGAACTTGAAATTCATCAAGCCGAGGGAATTTGCCTGGAAGAAAAGGTGAAAACTGGTATGTTAAACGCTGAGAGCACTGAACACGTCGCTGCGGACAGACCATCCGGTCGTAACTAGGCTACGTGCCGACTTGCCTGACGCCTTCAACTTCGTTGAACCGATGCGTTAGGCTTGCCACCCAACTTCAACATCAGTGACCACATGAGGCGGTCAGAACAACTTCACACAGGAGGTGTCACGCATTCGTACGCATCTGATAATGAGAATGGACTTCTCAACTGAGAAGTCCATTCACAAGTAAAAGCAAAAGAGGTGTCCTCACCCTTCCAAGATATTTGCCAGCGTTCGCGTTGCTTCCTAAGACAAAGATATACTTTATGGCATACGACTTGACGAAGCCAAGTTGGGTGTCGATCTTAGCATTGGTCGTAGGCATGGCAAGGTACATGTGTTGGGCAGGAACATTACGGAGTATTCGCTTCTGTAGTACTTCATAATCTGAAAGAAGGCAGAGAATGTTTAGCCAGCACTTTGACTAAAATTGCCAAGGGTCAGTCACCATTTGGTACACGTTGCAACTTACTGAATGTTGAGTCATAGACGAAGGCTATGTTGGTCATGTTCTCTGCGCTGACGACGCTGGCAATCGCTTCAGTCATCACGCTCGACGGGGCTTCGAAATTAATGGAATTGCTGTAGGTCCCGCTGTCTACTTCTGGTGGCATCTCCCCCCAGCTGACCATGGGGACCCCGACTACCTCGGCTTGTTTTCGGACAGCGGCTCGGACGGTGGCTGAGGAGCCATCTATGATGAGATCAACTCCGGATGAGAGCGAAGAGCAAACTGGAAAATGAAAAGTGATTCGATGTTAAAATGGCGCCGTACGCGCACTCAACATTCGGCGTTCATGTATAATTGAAAGTAGCCCCGGCTTTTGAATGAAATTCAGCATCCTGTTTTCCCATG
The DNA here is from genome assembly GCA_002633025.1 of Notospermus geniculatus. Classification (NCBI taxonomy): domain Eukaryota; kingdom Metazoa; phylum Nemertea; class Pilidiophora; order Heteronemertea; family Lineidae; genus Notospermus; species Notospermus geniculatus. The sequence goes on from NMRB01000402.1 coordinate 111,132, forward strand.
CATTGATCAGTGTAGTCGCAGATTTGGTTGATGATAAGCCTACCAAGAAGTAATGTAGGCCTATAGGTTGACGATATCAACAGAAGTAATGTTCTAATCGTAGAATAGGTTGACGATATCAACAGAAGTAATGTTCTAATCGTAGAATAGGTTGATGATATCAACAGAAGTAATGTTCTAATTGTAGATAGGTTGACGATATCAACAGAAGTAATGTTCTAATTGTAGATAGGTTGACGATATCAACAGAAGTAATGTTCTAATTGTAGATAGGTTGACGATATCAACAGAAGTAATGTTGGAATCGTAGAATAGGTTGACGATATCAACAGAAGTAATGTTCTAATTGTAGATAGGTTGACGATATCAACAGAAGTAAATGTTCTAATCGTAGAATAGGTTGACGATATCAACAGAAGTAATGTTCTAATCGTAGAATAGGTTGACGATATCAACAGAAGTAATGTTCGAATCGTAGAATAGGTTGATGATACCATAAATAATCTTTAGAGCATATTTTCAGCCAGCAAATCAATCGACAGCATAAAGGCTGTCCACCTGATTGCGAATTGAAATGAAATTAATGCCTAAGTACAAATGTAAATGAATTATTCACGACGGGCTTAGTCAATCGATTCGTAAAGTTATGCTGCATTACCTATGCTGAATGTTGACATCCAATGTCAAAAGAGCTGAACAACCTTGCTCGAGTTGTTTATTAGTGGCTTACCTAACCAACTTCGGTTGATTTTGTATCAGCTTGACCCAGTTTATAAAGTATTCATGTTCGTCGATTCTGTTGGTAATTTTGGAATTTTGCCGATATGTTTGGTTAGATATTTTGATCATTTTCATTTCAAATTAATTCCATGTTAACGAAGTCCTCCAAGGTAACGGTCTCCATGGTTATCTACCACAAAGTGGGAGATTCCATCAACAAGTGTCATTAGAGAGTTTTCGCAAAGCCCCCGAAACGCCAACGCGAACGTCTATCCTTTTGTTCGGTGCTATCTTCGTGGCACCGAACAATGGGTTTGAATTTGGCGTTCGCGTTGGCGTTTCGGGGGCTTTGCGAAAACTCCCTATTGTCACCCGATCAGTCCCTATACAAACAAAAGTAGGGGTCGCCAGCAGTTGAGGTCACGTGGCCCTTGATAAAGTCGACCGGTATCAATATTTGTATTATAAACAAGTCCAAGGAAAATATTTAAATATTGCGAAGTACATGTAAGGAATGGAATAATAAAGAGTTTTCGCAAAGCCCCCGAAACGCCAACGCGAACGCCAAACCCATTGTTCGATGCCACGAAGAGAGCACCGAACAAAAGGACAGACATTCGCGTTGGCGTTTCGGGGGCTTTGCGAAAACTCTATATTGGTGGCAAATTCCCCCGAAGTCTTCAATAGACTTGTGGAATATATAGGAGTCACCCCTGTTCATTGTTCGACGCGTGGGTCGAAGAAATATTCATTGCGGTTGTTCCAATTAGACACAAAACAAATATCACATTTTCAACAAGTGCAATGGTGTTCGACCTTCATTCCACTTCTTATGTTTATCATTCGACATGCAACTTGGGCGATATGGGATGATTGATGCAATTAGGGAGAAAATAATTACTACAAGTCGATCACTGGCCTCTGGCATTGATACCATAATTTGAAGGCGAAGGTTTAATGACCAGTAATTAATTGCTAAAACGTGTTGTGGTCTTACACAATCATTTAATCTGCATAGATCGCCGTGTAATGTGATGTTGGTGTGATGGGTGTGGTAGAAAATGCCATCAATCATCATAAATTGAATGATCGGTGTCCCCGGGTCAGGTGACGTAAGAGCAAAATTAATGTCTTGCTGCACCGCATAACTTTTCTGAAAAATGTGCTTACCTGCTTCCACGGCGGCATAAGTGTCAGTTGCTGTTGTACTCGCTGTGGTCAGGCTGAGGGTACTCCCTGATAGGACAGAGGAATCCCCGTTCACCCGCTGTATGGCGTAGTCGAGGGTGGTCGCCATCGCACTGTCTCCAGTGTCATATAAACCGACTGAAACCGTATGGAAGGCGAGTGAGTGGTGATGACCAAAGTTGTTCGGGAAAAAACTACCAGTCGGGTCACATCGGATCCCTCACAAGACATGTAGGCAGGGACGCAAAAGGAGTTGGACAAGTGCATGTTAAAATGGCCAAGTCCTGGGATGATAATCTAAAAGAAGAGACCTGTAGCAATACCTGTATGCTGAATACTTACGGACTTTGATTATTGCTGCGTCAGTGTTCGCCGCCAGGGCGAGGAGCAGGGGCACAAACATCGGACGGAATGAGGTAGACATGACGGACGTTGACGTCAGAGGGCGGGTCTGAAAACGTTTCTGAAAAGATAGAAAATATTCGAAATATATTTATTTGTACATGTATGTCTGAATATTATTACTCACACAAGTCAGAGATAACAGCTGCAAAATGATCAAAGTTATTCACCGAAGAAGATTTGCTCGTGATTAACTGCAGGTTGCGCTTTAGCGCTTTGTCATTGTTGCCGTGGGTGTCCCACAGGGTTATCTCTTGAGACCGCTTCTGTTTGCTATGTTCTTGATAGATTTTCGAGTTTCTTTGATATGGTTGAAGGCCGCGGTTCGCGGTCGCTTGTCGGAGTGACATTTCACTTTTTTCAAGTCTTGGTTTTGCACATGAAATTAAATGTGTTAGGATGAGCCGCTGCCCAAGTCATTTTGGCCGTCTCCGTTGTGTCATGTGAACTCGTCCGAGTAGGACAGGGAATTGCGAGATACAACTACCGAACTCGGAATATGATCGGTCGAACCTGCTGCTTGCTGCCGATAAAGTTTTGCCGACGACGACATTAGCAACAAGAATAAATTGAACAGCTGCGTGCCTATCGTATAAAACGTTGACTCAACTGTTTAAAAATCTCCTTCACAACGTGTACAATCTGTAGTGTCTGTTATAAAACCGTTCATTAATACACTCGGTGCATGATTGCAACTGTAGTGGCTTCGCTTACAACCAAAAGCAAATGTTATTCGTTGTTCCAGCGCAAACATCTACATTTGCTGATTATGCTTTGTTAGGTTGATAGCCGGATGGATGGTCGTCCATTTTCACTTAATCGGTGAGTCCCGTTGTGCGATTGCTTTTAGCAGGGGATATAGAACAGCGAATGAGAGTGCATTAATGATACAAAACAATGATTTACGCGGAATATATGAAAGAATGAATCATTAGTGTGCGTGGTTTATTTTATGTTTAGATTTTGGCCTGATGCGTTGATTCCAGTGGAGAATTGTTTCCCCAGCTTTCAAAAAAAACGCACATCTTGGCGAAGAAATGGGCAAAAAGAAGGAGATATAGGCCTACAGGAAAAATCTTGAGAGACGGACAGAAGCCACCCATCACTTACCACGCTTAGTCTCGTTTTTGCCAGACTTTGAAAGAATTCTTAAATTAAGACGGAATAATCACCACTGAAAGGTACATGTCATTCCGAAAATCGGCGCAGGTCATGAAATCTACTCGACCCGAATCCTGGGGGTCCGTCCGAGATGGTGGAAGCTTTCTTGTGACTGAGAATTCTTACATCAAGACAGGGCCGTGAAAATATCAGTCAGTCTACCAAGGCGTTTCCAAAAACATTGTGAAATAGAAGAAAGCCCCCTGGAGAGTTTGGGTAAAGATCTCTGATCGATGGTCAGCGGTCATTGGTCAAGATATCGAAATAATTACTGCTCCTTGCTCCATGCTCTTCGATTTATAGGTTACATGGGTAGAGGAACGTTGATTGGCATCGACCGACTGACTTCTGACCCTGAAAAGTTGACTTGTGACCCGACACTGACCGAACTGATCGCCCACGGGTTCGGATGAAAGGGAGGGTTTTCGGACTCCCCCGAAACGCCAACGCGAAACGCCAATCCCATTGTTCGATGCTGTGAATAGACAGAACAAACTGACGTTCGCATTGGCGTTTCGAGGGTTTTCTGAAAACTCCATTGACGCAGTGACGACCGACAGAAACCACACTTTCAGGGACAGGGGATCTCGACGAAAAGCCTGCATTGTGAATAAAGCGAGATCTGAGACTGTAGCCATGAAAAACGGCAGACAGCGGTAGGCCTAGCAGATGATAGGTAGAAAAAATGAGATGATAGATAATGAGATTAGAAGTCAGGACGAACTCATCTCTTTACCTCGTTTGTTAATTCATCCAGATGATGTCTGTGGTTCCCCTATATGTACGAGACAGCTACATATCCTACCATTAGCACCTGTTTTCTAAATCCTCTGCCTGTTAGGCTAGCACGGGCCATCAATGATGTCACCAGTTACACCAGTATACCACACAGCTAACGAGAGAACCACTGCTAATGATGCATTAATAATTCATTTGGTGCAGACCAAGTGGGTCGATGATGGTTAGCCATGAATCGAAAGGACAATATAATCCGTGCTCTGCTTATCAAGTTGGAAGTTTGAGGCAAAGATTTGGCAGCAGGGCATGATATCATAACGGACGTCATTCGTTAGCATCAATAAAGTCAGAGATGCTGTAAAAGAAGCAGATCGTCACGTGATACTCTTGTCGCCAATCAATGGAAAGCGCAACTGCATTTTTTCAGCGCTCCGATTGGTCAGCGCTCATTAACGAGCGCTCCTATTGGTTTATGGCCGCTGATGTGGCGAATCAATTTCAATCTCAATCGAGTCTACCTGTTTTGACCTACATCATTTGTTATTTGATCTTTTACTGAAGTGCAGTTTGAAATTACCGGGTTAAAAGCTTTTAGAAACATCGACACAAGAGTCCTTTGGACCCAAGAACTCCTCCAAATGGGCCATGAGAAGGTCGACATTTTCGCCCTTCCATGGGGATGATCCTTTGCGAGGAGGGGGGGGGCATTTATTACGTAGACGTGCCCTTCCCAATTTGGAAACATTTAGCCAGTTGCTAGGTTGTATTATAATAACAAAAATTCGCTGAGCGAACCTCATGAATTTTTGATGAGAAGCAACACTTCAATGATTTGACGAGGTGAATTATTAAGTTTATCCATTCCTGGTATGTTTGAAGTTGGTTTAATTGGGATCGGATATAAAATGGTTCAAGTTTAATGTAGGCCTACTTGATATCAAGTTTATTCTGTTGTGAAAAAGGCGAATCTGAGGCGAAGTAAAAACCGTCAGGATAATTTGTCAGCCGTTAAACCAGTCGATAAGCACGTGGTCAAGCCGTGTCCCAGAGCTGAGCTGTCACCCCCTCTGACAGAATACTGCCCTCCGTGGGTGTCCCCTATCCTTTTATTGTGCTGAAGACGTCATCGTGAAGTGAAGTCAGGCAGGCACATTGGAAAGCGCTGAAGTTGCCAAGTTGATTTTCATGCTGGTACATGTACTACCAGTGCTGTCATCTACCAGCTGTTTATGGAAATACCAAGCTATCCCCGTCTGCTGCCAGACCCATTAACAGCATACTGTGTACCTGAATTCCTTCCACCAAATGAAGTCTTCAGCAGGATTTAAACATGGTTTTCCTTTCATCTTCTCTCGTTAAAGAGAAATGAGCGGACATAATAAGTAACGTTTTACAAATTCCAATCCATAATCATTCATTTATTGCACAAGTATTACAGAATGAAGTGAGATCATCTTGGGTGATCTGAGCACCATTTTGTCGTGGACCATATCTCATGATTACATAGTTCCTCAACAATTGTTTAACATGTAGCATAGCCTTAAGGCTATTTGTCACATTAATGTCTGTTGCTTCAACACCTTTGACCACACCCATGTCATCTTTTCTTACAGACAATGTAAGATTCAGATGCAAAGGAAAGTTTGAAACCACAGATTTGTGAAGTGACCCAAACCACTGACTAATGCAGACTTAGGGCCGTATTCATGGGTCGCACTTTAGCCTAAAGTACAGCTTAAGTTAGACTTTCTCTGTGCTTGAAGCATTGAGAAAAGTCGGACTTAATGAAAGTGCGACCCGTGAATACGGCCCTTATAAATGGCATAAAAGAAGATTGATTGTCTATTTTTTTCAAAAGCTAATGAGAGTTCTGGTCTCAGTCCATATGAGAGGGAAGATGACACCACAAGCTTTGAAGAAGACAGCGCCAGATTTAAACATCATTTTGTGGACTTTATACCATGGCTCACTCCTCATGATTGAATAGATGGCGTACAAGGCAACAGCAAAGAAGTGCCCTATCAGAATGAAGGGCTTGGGATTCAGGCTGGAAAAGGAGAGGAAGAATTGATAAGGGAAAGGGACCCTGTCAATTAGGAAAGGGACAAATGCTCAGGACCAAACTACTCCTCAACACCCAGCAGGTACATGGGGTACAATACAGCTTATGACTCCATCTTTGGATTTCCTTACAGATCATATTCATCATTTTGTGGAAGACAATTTGAAACTTACACAGAGAGCAGACCAATAGGTCCAGACACACACTCTCCTCCACATCTGAAGTAATTGAAGCAAGCTTTCCGCAACTCAGCCAGGTGCTCTGGAGATGGAGAGAAAAACAAGAACGTCAGGAACCAAGTTGGAAAACAAAGCTTTGCACGGACCCAATCTGTTTTATTCATCACTTTGGTCGGGCGCCAATGGACCAGGGAACAAGTGTCTTGGCGGTCGGCCCAGGTCTGTTAGACATGCTGTCTTGTTCACCACTGTTGGGCTGTCAGGGACCATTTGACTCAATCATATCTGTCTTTTTCACAGCTGCTGTTCATATAATTCTTACTCACCATCCTGAGCTGCGAACAGCTCATACAGGGCCTGGGCGAGGATGTTGACCACGAAGGAATGGCTATTGTTTCGGGCTGTAGTAAACTTCCTGAGGGCTGTCATGATGGCACTGTAGTCATACAAATCACTTATCCCCCTCAGAAGGTCTCGCCATATCACAACGTCATTCAAACCGACGCTCATTCCTCCACCTGTCAGAGGATGGCGCATGTTGAAGGCATCACCAAGGACAATCACCCCTGGTTTCTCAATCGCTGATGGTGGAAGGCGACTGTTCGGCATGGTGCGGAGACGGTCGTTCTGGATGCTGTCGAGGAATGGCTCTTTGATATGTTCTGAAATGAAACTTTTTGGGGAGTTTTCGCGAATCTGACGAAAAACGAAGTACGAAATACGAAATTGGACGTCATATCCATGACGTAATGTATTTCAGGAAATGGCTGGTACCATAAATATCGCCTGCTGCAAGAGCGTCTTTTAGCGTATGACGTTAGAACGACAGAGGTACGGTGTATATTAAACTTTGAAATTTATCTTTCGTTTCCACTTCGTTGATACGAATTGGAAATTTAAAAATTCAAGATGCGCCATAACTCTTTCGATCCTACATGACATGCTAAAAGACGCACTGGCAGGAGGGACATTTGTGGTACGAACCATTTCCTGAAAAACATTACGTCATGGATATGACGTCCAAGTTCGTATTTCGTACTTCGTTTTTCGTCAGATTTGCGAAAACTCCCTATTCAGTCAAATATACGAATTGTCAGAGAGGCATCAAAGAGGAAGCAGTTGGCGACCGTGCCCGATGGAGATGGGCCAGAGTCAGAAGAAGAACAGCCACCCATCACCTTGTCCCTTAATTGATAAGTTCACATTCCGTTGACATCTTTACCTGGGAGTTGTGGCAGAATGTGGTCGACCATGTATTCCCTCAAATCTGACGGCATGTCTCCACGAATATCAACCAGGACCCTGGTGGCATCTGACGAAATCTTGTACACAAGGACAGGACTTGGATTAGCAAGGATGATCTCTGCATGATTGGACTTCCTCTGAGGACAATCCTTCATAATTGTTCCAACAAAATGTGACGTCGTCTCCACCGATTCTTTGACAAGATGTTTGCGGAACTTTGAGAAGCAGCCGTCAGCAACAACAGTCAAAGGAGCAAAAAGGTCTTTTGTTTCTGCTGTTTCTTTCTCCCTGAATTGGACACCAACAGTCACACCATTCTTCTCCAACAGGCGGGTGACTGTCCCTTCAATATACTGCACACTGGAAGGGAAAAGAGACAGCGGTCATGAACCAATAATTATGAAGAAATGCTAACCAATCAGGAAAATGGGAAGCACAGAAACATGGAAGCCCATAAAAGCTATGCTTGTGGACGACATACTTTTGTTCAGCTTGTGCTGTCTTTCTCATTTTAGCCACAAACCGACCATGATGAAATGACCTCCCACTCTCAGTCATCCCTTTTTCATTTTCTGGGTAGGGCAGATCAACTTGGCATCCATCTTCGAGATAGTGGACCACATAACCCTTCACTTCGTGAGCATCAAACCCTTCAGTGCAATCTGGAAGAAATGAAATATCTTTTCAAACAAATCTGACATAATGAGGGGGTTTGCTCCAGAAATAAATTGCATGTAATTCATTGAGAGAAGGAAGAGTTATATCACTGGGGGGGGGTATCTTACCATTTAAACCAAGTTTAGTCAATGCCCTGTATCCCCCTGGTTGTAACAGTTCCCCCACAATTCGATCTGGCTGCTTCAGATCTCGTTCAATAACAGTCACTCTCCGTCCATCACGACCAAGGACAGCAGCCATGGCTGAGCCAACCACACCTGATCCAACCACAATAACCTCGGGATCTGTTTCTTTTCTCCAGGCGACATCTGGCTTTATGAACAGCTGTTTCTAAAAAAAAGAACAAAACTTTACAGCTGGCATCATCAAATATCGCCAAAATCACAAGCATCTTTATTGAGATGAAGCCCTTCATTCATGTCATTATCTCCTGTGTAGGCGGCAATCTCCAATAGGCTCCTACCTTCAAATTCAATACGGTTTATTATCTCCTTATAAATAATGTACATTTATTTCGGAGGAAGAGTATAATAAACCGTAAGTGTAAGACAGAGGACAGAAAAGGAAGAAAAAGAAGAGGGGATTGATGGAATATCCGTCTTAGGAATGTATCCATCAATCCATAAGAAGTGCAAGTGTAATATTTACAATTGCAATATTTACAATTTTTTCAATTGCAAGTGAATATTTACCTTGCTTGTCAATCTCCTGAAACCAGTAATAAGAACACCTGCTGTGGCTATGATGAAGATGGCAGTGATGGCAGGCTCAAGGACTAGGCCTACATCACTCATCAATTCATTTATGTCCAGTTGGAGATTAGAGAGTTTCTTTTGGAGTATACTCGTCATCCTGGTGGTTTAACGACTTGCAAGAGATAAAAAAAGATGCAAGAAGATGCAGTGGGCTGAAGGTCAGGCCAGCAAAGCAAGGCTAGGGAGAGGGTGGGCGTGGCACTTTTTTTCCTCACAAAAATCGAGAAATGATGAATGAAAATTTACACACAAGACAATCAGAATACGTCAGCACGCAATCGAAGTACTTCTAAAGGTACCCTGTTCCTGTCTGAACTAAATTTGATAAGTGTCAAACTGGCCATCAGAACATTATTCGGGCGACCGTGGGGTGATCAGATCATGTTTTGGTCATTTTGTAAACAACATGGCAAAAGCACGTGTTAAATGCAAATCAGCTGACTGGAATTCAGCCAATCGGTGACAGGAACGGACGCAAGACGTCCCAAACACAAGCTACGTTTTTAGAGATCAAGATTATGAATCATTCTTCATGTGGGCCCAAAATATCATAGCATAATCAGCTCTAAGAAATGAGAAATTCAGTATATCGTTTCACAATTTTAATACTCAGATTGGGTGCAGGTTTCTTTGCTATGGTTGCCAAAGGTTGCGGTACATATTTCTGCGGGATAGAAATGTTGGAAAATGGCGTCGCCTTTTCAGTTTCACGAGTTTGGACCACCAAGTTCTGACAGGTATATTGACACCGATTTTACTCCCGTTATTGTTTCCTTTAGTCCTAAAGAAACATGTGGTCTTGAAGCCATTCTTGCGATGATAAATTTGTAGGATTTGTCTGGGTTTCAGCTGAAAATGACAAGCAGAAAAATGACCCTGAATGGGAACATGGCATGCTGTTTTCTGTTGTGAAGCATGCAGTGCCAGTGCATCATGGCATGCACTGCAGTACATACATGACATAGGCCCTACGCATACATGGCATCATAGCCTAGGCCCGCATTGTGATTGTGCACTCAGCATGTTCAGATGTTCAGGCAAATATGCACGTTGTTGTCGTTGACGTTAGTTAGGCCTATCATACTAGGCCTAGGCCTGCCTATCTTTCATAGACATAGCTAGGCTAGGCCGGGCCGGTAACTGGTGATTTCGGGCCATGGTGATTTAGGCCCGGTTATTTAGGCCCCAGTTCAGTTGGTGCCAAATTACCATTTGGCCCTGTGTCAATTAGTTTTGCTGGTTACTAGGCCCTATTAGGCTACGTCGTACAATATGAATTAAAATTTATTTATTTAATAAAAGACGGACATTGGTTTTTAGCATGTACTGTAAAGCAGGAAAATTTCGCGTGCAGGAAATTTTCGCGAATTTCGCGAGGGCGTATGAGTCGCGAAAATTTCCTGTCGCGAATATAAATACACGCAAGTGATAAATATGGTCCGTGAAAAAAAACTGAAAAAATGACAGAGACTCGCGAAAATATCCTGCCGCGAATATGTCAATAATTCTTGATTCGCGAAAATTTCCAGCCGCGAAATTATCTTGCTTTACAGTATGTTTAGTCTGATGATATAACGATATGAATGTCATATATCATGGAAGACATACATTTTTGCCATGAGCGATGCGTAGGCCCCTAACATGGTCTGAATACATTTTTATGCCAGTGAGAAGGTCCTACCCAGGCCTCTAAGGCCACATAAAAAAATCTTTAGTTTAGCATCAGCGCCCGCCTCGAATTGTCTCGCCGCCTCAAAATTTTTTTTGGGGGGAAAAAAAATGTTCAAAAAAATTTTTCATAAAAAATTTTTTTCTTCAATTTTTTCTCACATTATAATGTTCTCTGTCAAAAAGTGTGGTTTCTTGTCTACACATGCCTTTTCCAGGGTGACTCAGATATGTATTTTTTTGAATAAAAACCTTTTTCGAGTTAATACTAAGGATTTGTCTATTGTTATGGTAAATGGTGCAATGCTTCCAAGCTCTCTTTCGATGATCACAGTCCATTTGACAGTTTCACCAGTGAGTGTATCTGCTCTTGGTGGGCCTCCAATCCCACAAGACAGTAAATCATGAATGTTATCTTACAGTTGAATGGCTTCTTCAATGGGTTGGTCTGATGTGTGATTGAGCTAGCAATTGTGCAGGGTTTTGAGGGCATTTTGCAGGCAGGGTTTCCACCAGAGGGGGCAAGGGGCAGGAGCCCCCTTTCATGATCTAAAGGGGGCTTGCCCCCTCCCCCTTATTATTGCAGAGCAGTGTCTTTATATTTCCCTTATTTTCATTCAAGAGATACAGCAGTCGAACAAAGATCTGTACACTTCTGATTTCTCAAACATGTTGCACTAGATTAACATTGAAAACAGCAACACTCAGAGATGTTACACCAGAATTAACATTGTGCCCCCCCCTAAATATTTTTTCTTGTGAAACCCTGGCAGGCATGGCTATAAAGTGTAACTTGGGTCGATTGGACATTCTGACTTGAGTGTTTTGACACCCAGGAAGTTATGCTAACTTGGTCAACTCTGGGTTTGTGGATTTTTTGAAGGTTTTTTAAAGTGGTTAGACATCTGAATTATGTCAGCGAGGGCTTTGAGTATGAGAGTTGGATATTTGAAGTGGATAATCTGCAGCTTGACCCCAAGCCAGGACTCTCCTCCCCAGCCAAGCTACATCATTCCAACGTGGAGAACCAAAACCATTGGCCTGTTTCTTGTCCGTACCATTATTTATATCAACTGAACACCCTTGCTGGACACCTGAATGGTTTTCTGGGCCATGTCCTTGACCCTGTCCCCTTATCTTTGACCTTTGTCCTGTTTTGAACTGGAGTTTCTTTGTTGTCACATTCTATTTATAGATGGTGCATTATCTTTCAACTATTTCAATGACCTAAATATAGCACTGGGCCGTCCTGAACATTGACAATGGCCTAATGAGAACACTTCGCTGCAGGCAATGCCTGTTCTACTGTGCATGATATTGATCAACATGAGTGAAGTGCTCCATGCCCTGCATGCTTCGTCACACTGATCTTCAGACAGCAGATGGGTGAGAGAAGTTCGGTCTGGTGTGGCTGCCGTTTATAAAAATTCATTTCAAATTCTTATATTTATCAGGATTCCTGGGGAAATGCCCCTTGATAATATCACAAGGTAGATTCTTTTCACTCAGAACTATTGTCTGGTGTTCTGCTTGGTTGTGGTGCTATACATTGTATGATTTGTACCCAGTTAGGGAGAGTCGACACCTGAAATTATCATCAATCAGTGGCGATGTATGTAGTACCAGTATATCAAATGCTGTGTGGTGACTCTTCTTATGGTAATAAATGTGTGCTTTGACGGTCATTTGGAGAAAAATAAAATGTTTACTGTTGTCATGGTTGTGAAAGTCAGGCTCACAGTTATTCTCTTTATCTATTCTTTGTTACAAGGTTGGTGTACCGTAAAAATGTTGCATTATACATGTGCGTGACTGTGATCTATCCAAGTCTCTGATATGATTTGCCGCTCGGCGTCATTGATGTGGTATTGATTTGAATACGTTGTTGTTGGCAATTGGGAACAGCTGTTTTCATACTTATTCATGTAGGACAACAGAAAACCGCTACTTGCGCGTATAATGGCTTCCAATTTTAACACCTCACTCTACGACTACATTTATGAAAATGAACCTCCGTCGAATCTGGCTGTATTTTTCATATTCATGATTATACAGCTGTAGATCAAATCCAATGGCTGCTGTAGCATTGCACTGTAGCCTCCCCCAGACCCAGAGAACTGTGCATTCCATTCCATTCCTTCAATCACCATGATCACTGAGTTGAGTTCCCAATCCCTGTTCTGTTGCCATGGCAACTGGCCCTTAGGACCTGTGTGTCTGACATCATCAGGACAACAGTCTGCTGTAATCAGTACTGTGTTTCACTTTCATTTCTCAAAATGAAAGTACAGCAATCGTGTTAGTGTCTGCAATTTTTCATGTGTCCCCATGTTTTCAAAGAATACTCCCCATCGCCATGGTAATTGAAATGAAACACTAATGTCATATTCATCCTGTGTTGTCCTTTCAGTGGTAGTGGGGAGGACCATGACGGGGAGGGAGACGCATTTAGTCCATCTGGCATGCCTAGCCCTCCATGCACCTACCCACCACGAAGCCCCACCAAAAACTCCCCCAGTAAAAAAGCCAGGGCGAGGGCACACAGCACAGCATCTCGTAAAGACAACAAGATAGTGCAGTCTGGTTCAAGGACGATCTACACAGCCGGGCGGCCGCCGTGGTATGACTGCGAAGGACAGCTGAACGAACCTTTTGTCATTGGTATGCACTTGTTTCTTGCTTTAGCTCCATGGAAACTTGAGGAAGTAGAATCGTCCTTCTCATTCAAAACTTGAGAAAAAAACCAGAGGTTGAATAGCAAACTATGACGGTCTCCTGGTCATGTGATAGTGCCCTGAAAATCCTTTCTCTCTGCAGGACTGTGTGGTGGTAGTGCATCGGGGAAAACAACAGTGGCTCGGATGATAATTGAGGAGCTTGACGTGCAGTGGGTCAGTCTGCTTAGTATGGACTCCTTTTACAAGGTGAGTCAGGATTCCTCACTCTGAACAAAATCAAGGCTTGAGAAGAACCTTATAACGGAAAACTTTATTTTTATTTTTTTTCCGACCACCTCACAAAATTTGTGGGGAAAAAAGTTCGCGAAACAAGGAATAAAAAAACTCTCGCCTAACTATTGAGGTTATGATCTTCTCAACAGTCAGTGAGCCATGCAATCAGAAACATCCTCTCAAGTCATTAGAATCTCAATCAGAGAGATCATAAATCGTGAATGCTTGCCAGTGAGGGAATGAGGAATCTGTCCATTGTCAGGAGAAAAACTCTGTCTCTGTCTCTGGATGATGTCATACTAGTCTTGAACACTTAAAAAATGCCATCTAATCTCAGGGGATAAAGGATGGATTCCCCCTGGTGTTGTTACCATGGTTACTGTTTGTTGCTGTCTTCATTCTTGTTTCTGCATGTTGAGCCTCATTTCCACTTCACCTGATGCCACCATGGTTTGCAGCAGCAGTAGCTAGAGTTTTCACAGGCTTTTGGGTAATCCTTTGATGATTTAACAATATATGGTGTAACGCATGGTAAGCATCCCAATGCCTGTGAAACCTACTCCGCTTGCCGCTCTCAGCTGTCGTGGAAACAGGTCTTTAGAGGAGGGTTCCACAACCTTCATGCATTTGATACTTGTTCTTGTCGAGTCTTGGCTGCTGACCAATGAGGAACCTGCAGAGCTACTGCTACTGGGAGGCACTTTGAGCAGTTGTACATTTTTTCGACGTCTCGTCCGTGTTGCATAGCATTAAGGACATCCTGATGCAACCTTTTGCTCTGTTGTTTACATCTCGGGTCACACCGCCCCAGTGCCGCCCTGTCGTGATAAAAAGTTGTGTGGCTTCCACATTGTAAAAGAGCTGCACGCAACATGTCCTGGGATGCTCTCTTGGCCAAGGTCAAAGTAGTCACCTCTGAAACTGTAAATCATTGTAAATCATGTAAATAACAATAAACCAATGGTTAAGTTAACCTCCACTTGTTTGTCTGTAGTGTTGCCAGCTCCATCAGTCACTGGATTACTTTTGAGAGCCAGTTCATGGTGTCCTCGACTTGTCCTCAACACCATCTTCCCACCACTGTTACCCATACTGAGATTATCATGACCTCTCAGTGCTCACTCTGTCCATCACCATGCTAAGAGGTCCAGATGTCCTTGGGAACGTCCTTGGAACCAGGCTATCAAGAGTATGCATGCTCTGGTAGGCCTAAGCTTGATCTAGTAGCAAGTTTGACACAACAGGCCATTCGGAACTTCCGAAGGCAACTGCTCGGCAATTTCCGTAGATACTCGCATTTCCCCTCGGACACAATTCCAAGGCAGCCATCTTGAACGCGCAACGATCGCTGCCCGTTTGTGAGAATTCAGATGCGGTCGCCTCATCACACCTGCGCATGAACTAAATAGGTCGCATAAAAATGTTGCGTTATTGATCAATAATTGGCAGATTGGGTGAGATACCGGTAAGTTTATATATAATATGCCTCAACTTATCGAGCAAGTACGGTTGAACATCTTAACGGGCCAAAATTCGGCGAAAATAGTCCCACGGCGGTCACGTGGGTTTGATGATAAACAACATGGCTGCCTTGGACTTGTGTCCGAGGTGAAATGCGCCGCCCAGTGACAGATAGCAGTTCGCCTCAGGTCGTTCCGAATGACAACAGGCAAGAAGAAAAAAATTTGAATAGGGCCTATATTAAAGTTAGACGGCATTATTCGCCACAATAAATTTGGTAACGAAAGCGTGTAGCGAAACTTGTGAGGTTTCGCAAATCTGACGAAACCCGAAGTACGAAATACGATATTCGTGATACCAACCATTTCCTGAAATACATTAAGTCATGGAAATAAAGTCCAATTTCGTACTTCGTGTTTCGTCACATTTGCGAAACCTCCCTATTTGCTATTTACCAAACAAGAACGAAACGACCAAACCCGTGTAAAGAAACGACCAAACAATGTAAAGAGGCCGTGTAACGAAACGACCTGATACCGGTCATGTGACACACAAAATGGTCATGTGACACACAAAATGGCCGACTCGTAAAAATTGGCTTCCAGCTACTGTCACAGAATCATTTCTAAGCGTGAAATAACCGTCATATTTGCCAAATAAACGTCTGGAATCAGTTGTAAATATTTGGTAGGTCACCAAAATTGTCGTCTTTGGTCGAACTGCCTCAAAAATTTGGAACCGAAATCGATATCATCATCATGAAGATCATGATCAGCAGATTTGTCAATCAATCAAAAATGACGAATGTATCATCGACATCATCAACATGATCAACCTCCAGCAGTCAACATAAAATCCCACTCCCCCCCCCCCCCCCCGTGGACCATGGTCAACAACACTAGGTGTCACTACTGTCAGTTCAGTGTGTGTTTGTAGGCCTGATATTATTTGTTGTGTAAATTAAAGTGAGTCATGCTCATGAGGGGGCTACTTGGCCTACTTGAACTTAGGCCTAGGTCGATGGCAACTAACTGATGTCGTCACTGGTCAGTATGTATGTAGGGCAAAGCCTGTCATGCACGATGCCTGTATCGATGGCTAGGCTTTCTACATGCAATAATAGGGCAATAGGGCCAGGCTAAGTGCTTGTGAAAGCACATTAATGTCTCCCTGTGAGTAACATTGACACCACTTCCCCATGTTCCAGTTGATTAAATGGTCCACACAACATGATCTGAAGATGGCAGAGCTTGTGAGGCCGAAGAAAGTAAAGAAACGAAAGGTATTTTGTTGGGAGGTCTTTCTTCTTCCATTCTTTCTTAAATGTTCTTTCTCATCTTTTGGTTGCCCACAATCTCAATGCTATGAGGTCTAAGGCCGGGACTGATGTGTTTGTGAGGTTCAAGTCACTTGACATGAGGAAAGCTAGTATGAAATACACTTGTGACGGACCACGATGCATTTAATGATTATGATTATGTGGGCCAATCATTCAATCTGTCTTTCTTGCTCTGTAGAATTATACAAGTTGATGTTTGCTTTGTCCTTTAAGGAGAAGAAGAAAGTAGAGCCAGTTCATGAGGAAAATGTAGAGAATGATAAAGATTTAGATGTTGTTGTTCATCAAGAGGTTGGTGAAGGACCACTTCCTGGAGCTACCGGAGTACTTCATGACACAACTACACTGAGGACAGATGTTGATGATCATGTGGTGAAAGGAATTGGCGAATCTGTCTCAGGTGCAATTGCTAGAGAGGAGGAGAGGACAGATTTAAGAGATGCTGATGTCCAGGAAGATTTAGAATTAGATGGTGTTGTTCATCAAGAGGTTGGTGAAGGACCACTTCCTGGAGCTACCGGAGTACTTCATGACACAACTACACCGAGGACAGATGTTGATGATCATGTGGTGGAAGGAATTGGGGAATCTGTCTCAGGTGCAATTGCTAGAGAGGAGGAGAGGACAGATTTAAGAGATGCTGATGTCCAGGAAGGAGCCGTAGGACCTGCCTCGGCCAGCCTTTGTGTAGATACTGGGCCAGATAAACTTGAGGATGGAGGATGTGCAGGGGATGATATGATAGTGGATGTGGTCCAGAGTGATGGAGAGAACAAGATGCAAGAAACTGAGGTTGCTGCAGCTGGTGTGAAAGAGGAAGTGGTACATGTAGAAAATGAATCTGTTCCTATTGATAGCCAGGTTGGAGCTAGAGCTGAATATGTTCCTTATCTTGACCCCGCGAGTGTACCAATTAGTGATTTTGTTTGTGGGGAGTCAGAGGTTGATCAAAATGAAAGAGTTCAAAGTTCTGAAGAAGAAAATGCAGTTCTCAGGAAGGCTTCTCGCACTGCTGCTTTAAATGTTGATGTCGCAGAGAGTGCTAAAGAAACAACACGTGAGTTACCTAAAAGTTGGACTATCAGTCAAGAGAAACCCAAAGTTCTGTTAAAGAAGCTGTACCCAGAGATAGCCGTGGAGTCACAGATGGAAAGGGTGGCTTGTCAACCATTTACAATACAGCAGCTGCGGTCTTTGTACTTCAATCCCATGTTAGAAGAGAGAGATGCCTATGTGGATTACTTCATTGAGGTGAGTTTTGCTAGTGGCACATCTAACACTCTGGTATTCAGGTTTATTCTCCTTATCATTTTGTCCAAAAGAAGTTTAGTTTGCATATTTTGACTTTGTTTTACAGCATTCCAATCAGGAAAGGCATGAATTCTATGAAATTGTGAAGAACTATTACCGAGCAAAGAACAAACTATCGGCGACGGAGCAGGACTTAACTGGCCTCCGACGGGAAGTCAGCCAAGTGGAGGAGAAGATCTGGAAGTTTGTTGATTGTTCTATTTCTGGTCAGGTATGATTGGTTTATTACATTATGTGCAAAGTTAGAGCTGACTTTTTCTCTTTATTGTTAGATCAAATGGTTGGTGAATCTTGGGGATCATCATTCCGAACTTTGTTATTTTGCTGTTCCGTAACGACAGGGCTTCTTTTTCAGAGTGTATGTGCAGATGGAAGCAAAGTGGTTGCAAACCACACCTTTAAACAAGCCGTACTCAACAAGTTAGCTGTGGTTGAGATTGATGTCCAGCTGAAGAAGCAGAAAGATCTTATCTATGATGAGTTCTCAATGTATTCATATAGCGCTTCATTATCTCGGTAGGTAAGATGAGACAATTGATAAAAATTAGAAGTGAGTGTCAGACATGACATTAAATCCTCATGCATTATCTTTACTGAGTGTTGTGACTTTAAACCACAAACTCTAACTATCTGATCCATCTTCTGCTAGGTTACAAGTTGAGTCTTACATCCATGATCTATACAAGCGATGTCTCGCCTTCACTGAGATTCCACAGAATGCACCAATCCAAGCATGTATGCCAAATGAGCGCCCTCTGGATGTCTCCAACCAAGTTATGCATCTCCGGACTTGCTTGTCGGTCTTGTTTGCTTTCATTCGTAAGCCAGCCAAGGATGCCGGGTTTGTGGAGGACGTTCAGAACTGGATAACCAGATTGGTATGTACCGTCTGTGTTCAGAAATCAAGATCTGTTGATGAGATAAACACGTGAACAATATTCATCTCATTTCACACTGACTACTTCATGTTCCAGATTGCCACCCTTATTCGCGTTGCTACGATAGAAGATCACTGGTTCATTTTAAACCATCTGCTGAGATGTCCTGGCGGAGTGGGCAAATGGGCGGCCAGTTTTCTACAGATTGTGCCTCCAATCTACACACCTGAGTCCAGTTTCTCCAGCCCTCAGTTGGACCACGCTGTGGTTGTGTTGGCCACTTTATTGCTTCCTGTCAGGTAAGAATTCTCTGTTTTCGAGATACTTGTAGACTTCCCTGTCTTTGGTTATTTGGTTGACCAGCATGAGCTACTCCAATAGATCTTGACTGAGGTCCAGAACTGAAGTCATTCACCTGACTTGATTTAAATGTAATGTCTTTTCGTTGCAGATTGCGAGACCAGTTTCTCCTCCCCATGAAGGTAGTGATGACCCCACAGGTCGACAAGAAGCCTGAGAATATGTGGATCTTGGTTGATTCAGATGGAGAATTGGTAAGAGGGAGATGAGCTCACTTAACTGTCTTGTTCCAGTCATCAGTTAAGGAGCCGTGCTAGCCTAGAGTTATCACAGGTCTCATTTCTAAATTGGATGTATCTTCTTTCATTTAGGATGAAGATCCAGAGAGCAGCTGGCATTTCTTGCAGGAGAATGATGTTGTTGCATTGCTCAATCAGGTTCCTCTGGATGTCATCTTCAGACAGGTTCTCGGTGTCCAGGGTAGGTATGATGAAATTCTTTTGATGACAATATCATGGCTTAAATTATATCTCAAATAATGACTTATTACTATTCCTTGAAAGGGCCAACAGCTGATGAATGGTAACTTTGCTTTCTTCAGGAGAAGAGTATGACATCCGTCAAACCACAGAAGGAGGGATGCTCAAGTTGTACGCATTCTGTACCTGTCTACTTGACATACTTGGTCAGGGTTTGCAGCATTTCACCCAAGGACGATACCGACAGCTTAACAAAAGGATAGGAAGAATGATCAGGTTGGTGTTATAGGATTTAAGCCTTCCTTTGAGCCTCCTTCCTCCCACACAGAAGCCAGACTGCCAGAGTCTCCTTATCTGATTGTTTCTGGAGCCTATTTCTCATCTTTCAGACACACTATCCAGTATGTGACAGACCACTGGCTGAACTTCATGGCCTTCAATGTCAATGTTCCTGAGGCAAGTCTAGAGCGCCTACAGATTGAGTATAATCAACTGTTCCATCGTGCAACGACCTGGATTCTCT
The DNA here is from genome assembly GCA_002633025.1 of Notospermus geniculatus. Classification (NCBI taxonomy): domain Eukaryota; kingdom Metazoa; phylum Nemertea; class Pilidiophora; order Heteronemertea; family Lineidae; genus Notospermus; species Notospermus geniculatus. The sequence goes on from NMRB01000402.1 coordinate 131,170, forward strand.
CCTCCTCAAGGTAACAACATATCATGACTTTCTGTAAAGAGTGGGTGGCCTAGTCTGAGGTGTTGACTTTCATTCTCTCCCTTCTTCACTGTTGTCAAGTCGTAATACGGCTATGCCAAAGGCTGATTATAAGAATACTTACAGCTAGCATACATTTCTCTCCCCTTTCAGGTTGGGTTCGTGGCAGTTCATGGCCGACATGCCGTACACCTGCGCCTCCATTGAGATGATGTGGAAGCTGATATGGCTGATGCATAATGGGAAAATTGATCCGAATGTATCAGTGACAAAAGAAATGTGTTTAGAGATGTTGAGAGGTAATTAGAGAAATGATAACACAGTGATAATAACAGTCAGTTATTGGGCCAAGTTTCGGTCTAAGTACTACATTGTCTCAGACAATCCAACACCATATCATCAATTCTTGGCCAACACTGTCAGGAATATATCGTCAATGCCAAACTTAACCTCATGTCTTTAACTTTGCCTTTTAATTTCAGAAGAAGATGACAAGTTGGCTTTTGAGGAGCAGCTGGTGAAGATGCCAACATCGGAGGCAATCTACCTTCTGACATCATTTGCATTCATGGCCCGGGCAAGGTCAGCAGTGGATGCTGAATTTGTGGAGGCAGTAACCATGGAGATATATGAGGTAAAGGGTGCTGCTCTTCCTTACAAATGGCTGCCCGGTGGAGTACTGAACCTTAGATGTTTGAGTCCAGTGCTATAGCCTACCACTGAACGAGTGTGTGTCAGAGTCAGAAGGAAAGTCTTATTACCGTGACTGAGACTGGCAGCACAACTTCCCTAAGAAATCTCCACAGCTATACTTGTGATTTTTCAGCTTGCTTACATCAGAAACCACACGAGGGAGTTCTGTTCTAAAGTTGGCAGAGAGCTCTTGTCTTCAATCACCTTGGAACATCCGTTCATCATCTCTGTCTTACTGAAGTGTATCAAACAGACCATAGATAAGATTGGTGTGGTAAGTAATAGATAGATGGCGACACTGAAATTGAGTCGGGAAGGGCTTTTTGTAACAAACAGAACCCTATTCCCAGTTTCGAGTCCAATTTCTTGCATGTTGACCAAAGTTGGAATTCCCAACGAATTTTCACCCAGGGTTTTTGTTGAATTTAGAGAATCAACGGCTATGTGGGTGAATGTGTGACCCAGTTGTGTTGCCAATACACATAAACAAATGAACAAGATCGGATTTCTGCTTGTTCAGGGTGGCCTCACAAACCATGAGAGATTGTGGGCCCGTCTGTAAATGCCTGTTTGGGTAGAGGTCTCTTAATCCTCTCTGATTTCATTGAAACCATCTCTGCTTGTTTTGTAGCATGCATCGGAGTTTATTGATTGCACCAGCTCTTTCAACTTTCTGGTGTGGCAACTATCCTAAAATAGGAGTGATCCTTAGTGTCTCTAGCAGGAAGCCCACTGACTTAATAGTCCCCCTTGTTAACACAACTTAGCTCCCAGTACCCCAATATTTCACTATTGTGAGCATCTCAGTCTGCTGGAATTTTGAAAAGATTTGAGGGATTATTTGTTTTTTTCTCTCCGATAAACAGCGTTTCAAATTCTACCAGAGAAAAAAGGAAAAATGTCGGAGAGAAGAACATGCCGAGTTTTGTCAGGTTTTTATCAAACAATTGCTCATTTGTTGTTCTTTTTTGAAGTGTTCTGAAAGGCCTTTCTTCACTTTGTTTCTTGTAACCTGTGTAATCTCTGGAATTAGTTCAACCCCACTTGGCTGGAATCACACACAGAGCCTAGGCCAATGACTATCAATGTGAGGCTACTTGTCTAAAGCTTGCTGCTGGCGTGGCACTTTGGAAAAATCCCCTCACCCACCAAGGTGAGGGCTACCTATGAAGCTGGCTTGCAGACTTTGCGTACATTTGAGTCTGTAAACATGTTTGATTACGTATATGCATGGGCTGATTCCTGCGAATGAGGTTAAGCTAATTTCTCTTATTAACCTGAGTTTCACCCTCTTCCTTTCATCACCCTGCTAATACATGTATCTCCCCTAATCCATAAAACTGGGCAGTGAGACCTGTTTCTGTGGTAGGGACCAATCCAATGGAACTGTAGACCTCACAATTCGGTCTTTCAATATTTGGATTCATTTTCAGACTAGTTCTCGGATCGATAAAGTTCTTAGTGAACTCCATGAGTTCTTTTTCATCAAACATGCTAAAATAGTTACCAAGAGAAGCCCAGTGAGTACATGTCATACCAGGGCATGAGATGATTTTGCTTCATGCATGTAGCACAGCTGAGGCATGAAGTATCTAAGGATGGTTATAATGCTTCATGCTTGTAGCACAGCTGAGGCATGAAGTATCTAAGGATGGTTAAAATGCTTCATGCTTGTAGCACAGCTGAGGCATGAAGTATCTTAGGATGGTTATTATGAAAATGATCTGGATTGTTTTGAAATCATTCTGCTTATGGGCCTTGCAAAGTTGATGATATGATTGATTACATGGGGTGGTCGGCAGGGTAACTGTCAACATTGACCACCAGCTATACTAGGAATTTAATCGGTACATTTCCCATTGCCTGACCATGGTAGAGGAGGCCTGTTTTCCCTAATTTTTTCAAACTTTTTCCCAGACCTGACCTTCCCCTGAGAAAATTGGTGGTGTTTTAAGCAAGAAAGGGTCATCGGTTATGGCTGTGCATGCATATGTCTGGAGGAAGTGGCTCACTATTTGTTTCTGTCTGTGCTGTCACTGGAGTGGATGTTGTCATCAGTTCAGCATCTCTGGTGATTCACATTCCACAGATCTCTGATGCATGCATACACACGTGGTGAACTTTAGGGTCTGTTTTCTGTCTGAACTTCTCTTCATCCATAAGACATAGTGCTGTCATGTTTCCGTTGGTGGTCGTGTGCCTTTGTAGGGTTTAAGTTGGTGATTTTTTACTGTTTCTTTGGAATGAACGAGTTTTTTTTCTCCATCAGAGATGTTAATGATTTGACTAGAAATAATAGTACATTAGTAGCCAGCTTATAGAATTAGAAAAACTTTTTTTGGCTAAAAAGTATCACCACAGAATACATCCATTCCTGAAAAATGAATATGATGGCTATTTTGTTGGAAAACGGATGGGGAATGGGTATCCAAGCTGGAATTCTAGACATGTTCGTTATCCTGAATCAATGTATTTTCCAAAATCAAGGAGTATTTTACTCCAGACACTGTCAGTTTAATGATTTTCAAGTCCAGAATGTAGTGCAGACTCATTTGCCTTTCATTGATCAGGACCTTGCATAGACTTGCCATTGATCATAGACATGTACCGGTAGTGTGATATTGATTGACCTCTGTATTACTTCATTTCTCCTTCAGGTGTGTTTATACCTGTTCAAGGAGCTCCCGCTCTACCTATGGGTGCCAACGGAGGCTGATTTGATCATCTTGAGGACGTGGTTGTTAGACCGTGATCTCTCCACCCCAGAGAATCAGCTAGCACGTCTGATCATGACCAATATGAACTGGGGCTTCACGGATGAGGTGGGTATCAGAAAATAACGTCTATCCCGCTCTATATTTGCTTCAGACTTGAACTACCATCAGTTTTGATAGAGGAAATACCTAAATCTGAGTTCATCTCTTTCAGGGCACAGAACTAGCTCTAGATATCAGCCTCCATCGCCAGATTGCTGTTCTCTTGGTGGAGAGTTTCATCAAGTACAACCCTGACAAGTCAGCAGGGCTGGTGGCTGAAGGGGTGAAACAAGTCACATCAGCCCTGAGGAGCACCCCGACCAATGAACAACAGTTTGTTACCTGGGCATGGGAACTCGTCATCAAGTTACACCTCCATCACCAGGACCAGCCCAAGTTTGACCATGACACGGCATCCTTCCCGGTGCCCGATATCAACACTGATGAGATGCTTGTGCCGATACAGAAGAGCCTGAAGAACAATAATCCGCTAGGGAGCTATGTCGCACTGATGATGACGAAAGTTGGACATGAGTGAGTGTTGGGATGATTTCTGGTGGAGTAGTGAGTCTCGCTCGTGAGAGCAAACTTATCTTGTTGTTCAGGCGAGTGGACCAGTGTCCCCATGGACTGCTGACTAGTGCATAACCTGCAATATTTATAGCCAGGTTTTTGGTGCTGCTCCTTGCATTTTATACATGGTATTGCCATAATATCAGGTGTAACATTTGCGTGGTGTCCTCTAGGTTTTGATTCTGTATCCTCGTGTTCACTTTCAGGACCAGTGATTTCTGTATGGAGGGTATCCCCTTACTTCAGAACCTCGTGACGTATCACCATCACCGAGTTGCCGTACACGCCATTGCAAATGTAGTTCCACAGTTCTATCTCTTCCAAGACTATTTGGTGCAGAATGAGAGGTAAGGTTGAAACTGTTGGTGCTTGGGTGGTGACTCTGATGCTTAAGTATGACCTTAGGCCCTCCTGGTCTGTGGTTTAATAGACTTCTGTTGTAGCACATAGTGGCCTCGGGTAAGAGTACAACTGACCTCTGACCTTTCTCCCTAGGTTCATCTCGATAGTTCAGAACATCCTCGCAGCAGATCAGACGTACGTGAAGATGGCCAAGAACCTTCTCTTCTCTGATTTACCTGGTGCTTTGACCAAGCTCTTCATGTCCATGATTCAGGTATGTGTCGAATGTGAGAATTAGCCAACAGTTGAGACAGGATTTAGTAATATTTCATCTTAGTCTTACGTGACACAGGATGAGCTCCACTCCCGCAGTTTGATCAATCTCATCTCGGCATTAATTCCCTTTCCAGGTACACCTGCAGTCAACGAATGTAGTCGGCTGGGTGGCGCCGAGGTTTGCCATGGAGTTCTGGGTCAAACTGTTGACACAGATCCCTCGCTGGAACACAGATAAAAACGTCTGTTATATCCTCGACTCCCTTGTCCGGTACGCCTTCAAGATTGAAGAGTGTCGACATCTACTGGAGGAATTGTTCTACGATCTGTACACAGTAAGTTAGGGATGGTATAATGATTATTTTTCACAACTTTGGATGATTTATTGTAAGATATCACTCATGGGCATCACGGTCCTGTAGGATCTTTCCTCGAAGGTCTGAACCAAAGAACAGGGAGTGTTCCCTTCACTTCATGTGAGATACCAAGAGTTCTTCTACAGGTGTCAGTGGTCCTCTTTTTCAGACGTTCCTGAAATCCCACAAGGACGGCCACCAACTCGGAGCCCTCTTCAGCTGGATAGCTTCAGGGAACAGTCTTCCCTCCTTCATCGATAAGCAAGCCATGCCTGAGTTCCCGTGGCTGGCTTACATCATCCTTGGTGCCGAGACAAAGTTTGAGGAGGAGACTGGATTGTGGAAGTCGTTGCAGGTTGAGCTGGTCAATGATGGTAGTTTGGGAGTTGAGCAGGCTGTCAAGGTTGGTGTCGGTTATGGCTGTGTTAACAACACAGTTGACCAGCTCTTTTGATCTCTTCTTTGCCCAGGCTGAGATAGGGCTGCTGATAATCATGCAGTAAAACATCCCATTGCTTGCTTTTCAGAGAATCGCTACACACCTGAAGTTCCCCTTGAGTCCAACTGCCGCACGATTGTCGATCTACCGCTGGGCTCAGCAAGCCATGGCCACAGACACAGACCATCCGTTGTTCCCCATCCTGTGGCAGAGATTCTTCATGCGTTACTTGGCTCGGCCTGCCACAGACCCTGGGTAAGTCATGTCGTGTCATGTCCTTGTGTGAGTTGCAAGGGGGATTACCTTCCGCTTTGCTTTACCTGTAATAGCCTTGATGTTATGTTTGGATCTCATTCAATAAGTGTGTATTTATTCAGGTTGCCCCAGCGAGGTGGTCTTGGAGAACGCTTCTTTGGTTCAAGGGCCAACATCACGCTTATTAAATCGTTCCGCCAGAAGCTGGACGTGACGGCCCACGCGATGGACAAGAAGGTCGCCGAGATGGAGGCGGAGGGATATGAAGAACAGGAGGAGGAATACGTCATGGAGAAGGAACAGATGAAGTCATTGGCCAAGTAAGTGGGAGAAAGGTGTCATGCAGGAGGAAACCAGAGCTCCCGTAGAAAGCATTCGTCTTCAAATCTGGACTTTTCCACTCTGATCCTGTTGTCCCAACCACTTTTTCCCTGTCACATGTAACATGTCTTCTTTTCTTCAGGCTGTACCACACCTATGCATTTTGGCTTGATGAGCCCCGTCTACACGATCCATCTCTTTACCTGCCTGCTCTACCACCGCAGTACCAAGCAGAGAAACTAGTCCAGATCTTCCAACATCAAACTGAACTCTGGTCAGATCACATCGATTACAATCATGTGGATTATGACATCGGGCGTCTGAACCGTCTCTGGAGCTCGGAGAAGATGCAGTATTTTCCCAAACGGGCCAACTACAAGTCGCTTCAGGAGGAGGTTCATCCTAGAAATGGTAAGAAACCTTCACAGCTCTGTGTCAAACAAGCCATCAGAACTCTGTCCTACATCGTGGAGCACGCCATCATGTTGTTATTTTCTCTTTCTCCAGCCACCAATAGAATCCTTGGTAGGCTATCCAAGAGGGATAACCCTGTACCTCCTCCTAATCTGGTCCCCTGCAAGGTCCCCGTAGCTCCAGTCAACATAGCAGCCATCCAGGAAGGTCAAGGCATACTCTTCTCACTACACCAAGATTTCATCGCCATCACAGACTTTTCAAGGTCAGTATGGGTGCTCTCAAGGTCAGTGTGGGTGCTCTCAAGGTCAGTGTGGTGCTCTGAAGGTCAGTGTGGGTGCATGTTGGCTGAGTAATTAACAAACGAAATACATGTATACCTGACTGAGTAGTTAACAAGCAAAGTATACTCAGGCTGAGAGATTTGTGCTTTCCTGACAGTTTTCATCTGTTTGTCACGACAGTTCTCTTCCTTTCAGTACGTTCTCTGACCGTGAAGCTCGTCACATTGGTTTGAATAGTAACTATGTGGATAACATTCCCAAACTCTACAGGAATGATCAGACTTCGGTATGTTCTTTTTTTCTACCATTAAACTATCATCATAAGAAAGATAATCCTCTGTGTGGAATCCACTGATCACTGGAGTCATAGGGCAGACTACGGCCTTGTAGCTGTTGAACCTTTTGAAATATCTGAATACTACATATAGCCCGACTTCTGTTTTGATCAAGATGAAAAAACAGGGCAGGCTCAGCAGTGATAGACGACCTTTGTCAAGGTTGCCTTCTTACTTCCAACTCAACAGTTTGAAGGAGTGAAATGGGACTTCAGTAAGACTGCTTCTGGAGTTTTGGTGAGGACGCCTCCTGATGTCTTTGCTTATCAAGTCTTAAATTACATTTCCAGCAAACCTTCCTGGTTCCATGTACCAGTAAGTTCAACCCGGCTCATAAGTGCCAAGGGGCAGCTTCTATTGTTTTGTCTGTAAGTAATAAGATACTCCATGGAGTGCTTGTGGTTGTTGTCGGGTCTGTAAGAAGACCGGAATACACCGAAATACGCCGGAATACACCAAAATATCGCCGAAAACAGGGTTAAAAGGCTTCTTTTCAGTATTATTAGCAGTGAGGCAATGTATCATATCAATCCAATGCAAAAATGTACAATATCAGTCTCAATATCAGACCCATTCTAACAGAAACTTCGCCCGACAGGTGTTTCCGGCGATCGACCGCCGCCATATTGGACAAGCTCAAACACGCATCCAAGATGGCGACCGCTGGCCGCCCGCCGGAAACACTTGATGCGATGTTTCTGAAGTTGTCTGCATGGATTTTGAGGCTGATCTTGCCCGTATCTGCCTCGTATCCATTAATAAATACCATAGCTACAGCATAAGAGTGAAAATAAACCTTTTGCATTGTGTTTTCGGCAGTATTTCGGTGTATTCCGGCGGATTCCGGTGTATTCCGGTCTTCTTATGAACCGGTTGTTGTCCTGTGTAGCTTTTCTGATTTGGTTCATTGTGGTACGTGACATCCTCTCCTCGAGCACTTGCACACTAAGTGCCTTGTCCTGCAGGATTGCTGGACAGGTATCTTCAGACTGGGGGACTGAGAGCTCCCAACTTGCTAAGCTTTATAACAAGATTGTTTCACTTCATGACTAGTGTATTGTTTTTGCAGTTTAAAGAGATGAAGAAGAATGATATGCTGGGACGACGACTGGATGAGAATCGTGCCGAGTATAAACAGTTGATCATGGAGGTCCAGCTACCGCCACCGCCAAATATGTGCTGTGCTGCCGTACATGTTGAGAACACCATCACGTGAGTACCTGGGTTGCCGTGTGATATGACCTACCATCTGGGGTCTAACCCCTTTACCTAAATGTGGTAAAGGGGGCTTACAAACTGATCATGGTTTATGGTATTGGTACCAACTGCAGTCCCCAAGTTCCCAGGCAGTTGGCAGCTGACTGAAAATGTTACTTTGCAAACTATGCCGTTTTGCCTACTTCCAGGGCCCTGATTCGCTACCATCAGAGTCCCCCAGCCAATATCTCACGGAGCGGTATCAAAGAAGCTGGGATTTCATTATTCTACCACATGTCGACACTTGTCAGCGACGCGACCGACCATTATCCCCCAGCGAGGCAGTTCTTCTCTTCATGTATAGAGGTCTTGGGTCAGGTAAGTTGGTGTCTTGAACTGTAACCCAGATTTAGGCATGATACCAGAGAGACGCATCTATCGCCAAATGTTATATTTTCCTCATTATCCCATTCCATTTCAGGAGTTTATCCGTCCCAACCCTGAGCAAGCAGAGCAAGTCTTGGGGACGATGATGAGGACCCCATCTTTAGCAGGACTTCTGTCTCCCCATTTTGTCCCGAACCAATGCCCAGAGAAATATGTGGACATGTATGAGAGGATACTACAGATTCCTGAGAACCAAGGCTTATCTCTGGCCTTCATGCTTCTTACCAAGGTACATGTAAGGAGAGTCAGGCTGAAATTGTGAGAGCCAAGGCTTTTCTTGCATGAGGCCTTCATGCCTCTAACTGCAGGAAGTCAGGCTGGAAGTTGTTTTTTTCTACCAGTGTTTTCTATAAGGCATTTTCATTGTGAGTCCTAAGTCTTAAACTTGGAGTTGCCTGTTCAGATTCCTTCGATTTTGAGCATCCATGAAAAGTATGACAAGTAAAAAGTATGATATGAACTTCCTCCAAGTCAGCTAACCAGGCAATGGATTCGTTCATTTGTTTTGCTTCAGTTTGAAGTCAAGAAGTGGCTTGAGGATGAGCCCTCAGCACCAGAGAGGACCCGCTTCATGCAAGTGATGGAGAAAGGTCTGTGCGCCTGTGGACGTAACCCCCAGGACAGAATGATCATGGTGTTTGAGATCTACAGGTCACATCTCAGGATCTTCGCCAGATATGACTTCCCACGACATCTCAACGAAGTCTTGAATCTGTTACTGAGAGGATCCTCGACGGGTTCCCTGAGCTCCGAGTGCTGGAAGGACATGTTAGTTAGTCTTGGTGTCATCAACAAACAGGGTGTACCGCCTGAAGATAAATCAGCTGTGGAAGCTTGTCAAAACGTGCTCTCTATTCAGCAGGTAAGGTCTCCCACATTCCCGTTTTAAGGCACGCCTCACCTGCTTTCAAAACTTAGAATTGTCCTCGGCAGTTAACTTGGTGAAACTGCAATGAACTCAAAAACTGAATGTCGGTTTCAGATCACTGACTCGATGCAGTCACTCAGCGAGTATTTCATGAGATTAAGGACATCAACCACCGAGATGGCAAGCTTTGGAATCTATTCAAAATGGCGGCCGTACGTCCACAGCCTGTCGCTGTGGAACTGTTTCTTAGCCCTGACTCTGGCGGGGAAGTTGTCTATCGCCGTCACCTCTGGTGGGATGGATGCTGACCAAGGTAAGACCCAGAAGTTTCGGTCTAGCAGGCTACAGAATATCAGCACGCACTTGCCTTCTGTGAGGTGATAGGGGTCGTAGGTTCAAACAGGGGTACTGCTGTGGGTTTAGGAAATGAAAGCAACATGAACAAGTACATGTATTTCTGAGAGATTCCACTCAATTCACACCACCATGTCCTACTTCAGCTTTGGATGCTGCCTGGAGCAACATCTTGGGTGTCTACGCCGCGTGGCTTCAACCGCTGAACAACAACGGGCAGGTGCTGGTTCCTTGGTTGGAGAGTGATGCTGACATTGGTATCGAGATGGTGTCCACGTTCATCAGTGCTGTGGACGGACTGAGGATGTTTTTTGAAGGTAGGACTTGGATGTTTTTTTGTTATGAGGACATATCTGTCTCTTCTTTGGTTCAGTTTGCACATGTTCCTAGTCTCAAATGTACCAGCTGAATGATCTAACATGTCTCTCTCTTTCAGCCATTCCTCACAGTCCTGCAAAAAGTGCCCTCAACCAACTCTGGGTCACGTACGCCCAGTCGTTCGCCATGAAGGGCACACCAGAACATGCCCTCAAAGTCTTCCATTCCAAGATGGCCGACCTGCCGTGGGACAAGTTTTACCCTGATCTTGCCAGTATTGAACTTATGAACCAGGTAAGCATTAATCTTATACGTCTCTGGCAGTGGGAACTCTGATAGTGGGTACCTTTGGCTGGAGGACCTGTCACAGTGGGTACCTCTACAAGGAGGCCCTTCAGTAGGCCTCATCCACACACAGGTGAAATATGCAATAAATGTAAATGCACAGGAAATTCCACTCTGAGTGTGTTGTCCAGCCCACTAGTACATGTACATCCCAAATAACTGACATTTAACTAGTGTAGTTAGGCGACGTTCTGTTTCCATGATTTAACTATCAATATGTTCATGTAGATGAAAGCAGGTGAATTGAAGTCCAAAGTAAGTCCAATAGTTAGCCATCCTCCATTGTAAATGGTGTGGGGGTCGTGTCCCTTTTCCAACTCTTTTGTACTGTTTTCGTATGTTCTCTTTGTCAAGCCTTAGTTTTAGGGGTTTTGATCCTTTCCCTTTTGTAGCTTGTTTAGTTTTTGTCCCTCTCAGTGCTAGGTTTTGTTTTGTCGAGTTAAATCAACCAGGGGCCGGTTGCACAAAAGTTAAAAATCACTGTTAGTTTATCTTGGCGTTAACTTATCCCAAAATGTTAGTTTTGTACGTTAAAACAAAGTTAAGGATTTAACAGGAAACGTTAAATTAACAGACTTTTATCTTTTGAACTTTTTGTACAACCGGCCCCTGATTTGTAGAGACTGTGATACTGGCTGCGAGTTCAGCAAACAAATGGCGTTATCATGGTCAATAAACATATTCTGGATGCAGATTCCTAACTAAAGTCTTATTGTTGTTCATTTCTTCAAGTTTTGTTTGTGGTGTGTTGAAAAATCAAAGGTGAGGAAAGGCATGTTGCACATATTGTATAAAATTATATTGCAAATATGATTCATGTAATCGTGCACGCCGGTAAGAATGCTGAAATGAATATAACTAAATAATTGCACATCATTTGAATGTCTGTTAAATCATGATGATAAATTGCACTTCCAACATACATGAATATAGACCTCTGAGCTAACATTTTCTCTGTTGTACTATCTCCAGGAAACCATTACCTAGAACTCTTAGTGATCTCTCTGTCCATTTACTGTCCTGTATTTTCATCAAGTTATGTTGTGTTATGTACTCTTTCCTTCCTTCCCTAATTCAAGAATGTTTTCCTGAAGAACTTTGTCAGCAATCTGGTGATTTGGGAACCTTTTGTCTATCTATGCTTGAAACTTTGTTTTGACAACTTCTTACATAAACATGTTTCCTTTCCATGAGTACATATTGCTGCTAGAACTGGGATGTATGTACATGCATTACACTTCTGTGCACTTCGTTTTAGTCCATTCAGTCTAATACCAACAACTTCTGGGCTTCATTGTTGAATGCGACGTGTAACAAAGATTTCTTTGAGAATACAATTTCGTTTTAAGTTCTCCATTAATTTTGCCCTTTCAGACGTCTCAAATTCACTGAACATGTAAAAATGACTCAATGCTATGGGCTACTCTCATTTGACCTTGAAAGGTTGAAAGGTCAACCTTGAAGGTCATGTGTGTCAGAGTGAACTGTTGCAGTCAAGATATCTGCTAGGCCACAAAACATATACAAATGTTTCTGCTCATTTCAGCTTCATGAGAAATCCGAAAAGTGTTGCTATGCCTTCCTGGCATCCATCTTTCCCAAACTGCCTTGGGCGGCAATCATCCAGCATTTTCTGTACCGGGAGCCAGTGGAACTCACTATCCTCTAAATCCTGCACTTGCCGAGGTGTGTTCAGGGCCACTATCTCTGCCAGGTTAGAGTTTGAGCTAATCTGTTTCTCCAACCAACCAATCTCTGTTTCAGGTTCCGTCTTGTGGTCAGAAGTCTCCACACCTTCCTCGTCAGTCAAATGCCAACAGAGTCCTACTTTCGGGTGCAACCTCGTGCCCCTGGTGCTGTCAAGGATCCAGGTCGTGCTCCAAGCCCCAAAAAGGTCCAAGGGGTCATTCTTCCAACTCAGCAGGCAACAGAAGCCCTGAAGCACCTCGAGTCTTTAAGGACCAACAAAATGTACCTAGACATAAAAGACCAGGTGCATTTTGCCTGCGAGTTCGTCACCAACCCGTTGCATTCCTTCAGAGATGCCGCACCATTCTTCAAACAGCTAGTCCACAAATTGTTTCCTAGTCTTTGCTATTTGGATGTCTTGAGACCAACTTAGACTTCAGTCTTTAGAATGACCCATACAATCCACTTAGTCCAAATCATTACTGGAGAAGGTATTCTAATGAACAGCATAAACTTGGATGAAAAGACCCCATCAATCTAACAACCATCCCTCATCATTACTATATTATTTGGAGGTCTTGATACCTACCAAAGGGGTTACAAATGTAGTTTTGGAGTTAAGCCGGAGTTCTTGCTTCAGTTGTGGCTGCTGTACTTAACTTGCCTGAATGACCATAGGGCTTGGGTCCATTTGTGTGAAGAAGGAGAGGCTCCCTTCTTTTGAGAAAATCAGTGATATTCTGATTGGAAATATTCCCGCTTTCTAACATATGTCTGTAGAAGAAATGCCATAACATGATGCTAGTCATTGATTATACTCTAACTATAGTTGCTGTGTTCATTGCTTGTCCTGCTGGAGGCTTTAATAGTGAAGATTTGGTTGTTATCACCTGTCACAGATATGTTGAATACAGCTTCTTCCCTGGTTGGACCACAGTCTATTGGGGGTACCCCTACTTGTACAATAATACTGTATATGAAGTACGGGTTGCCCTACTCCAAGCCCTAATAGATAATAAGCAAGAAGTTAATCTCCAGAATTCACGAATTTTCGACCCCAACCAGGGTCTTTTTCAAGTGGAACTTTACAATCTGAAACTCTAGAAAAGACTCTAATAGACCACATGAAATAGAAACTGTGCTGAGTCTTCAGATACTGCTTTGGATGACTAAAAAGATTCTGGTCCACCAGTCTTGAGACAGTTAAAGGAGAATACTTGACAGGTACTAGGTACTAGTACTAATTCCGAAATGTTGATTTTGATGTTAATAATATGTTATTAATAAGGTTGTCAAATATTCCAATGATGTTTCTGTTTACCAAGTATGAGACGTGGTGTTGACCATATTTATTTCTATCAAGTTCTGCTTTATGGCATTTGTGATAAGTAAATCCTGTGATGGTGCCTCGAAACTTATTAATAAATCAATTTCTGAGATGATTTTCATGGTATGTTCGTCAATTTCATGTGCGGATTTCCACTTCGGCCGCGGGTTCGAATGCCATTGCCCTTTTGCCAACCTACCTAGGGCTTGGTTTGCTCCTCGGTTATGTACTTGGCTGCGTGCGACAGTTGCAGTTGTTGCGCGCACTTTATTACCCTGCTGGGGACGAAGTTTCCCCTTGCGCGCCGTCAGATGGTGCTGCCATCTTTGTGTGATGTTCAGAACTAAATCATGGCGAATCAATCCGCCTGGAGGTGGGGTTTTGTCTCAACCGCAGATGGAAAGGAAGCGACGATGCCATGTTTGGTCATTGCAAATCAACCAGAGATCCACTGTGTTGTAGCAATTTGGGTGACCAGGGGAGGCCGGCTGTATAGGCCTACAGGCACGATATAGCGGGGAACGACTGCCTAGAACAACGGGAGGTCCGCAGTTTGACGTAGAGTACCCAAACTTGATGTATAGGTACCTAATGATGGGTTTCGTGCCTGCCGGCGATGACTTCCAAAATTGAGTTCCTGCACTTTCAGCAGATACCTTAATACCTTAATACCACGTAGGCCCACCCAACGAAGACCTCACGAAAATGGGCGGGAACGAAACCACTCCTGCTCAAATGCCGTTCCACTGACGTCATTTCTTTGCACCCCCCCCCCCCCCC